>CM064862.1:8760166-8962271 GCA_032719365.1 Prinsepia uniflora | reverse complement strand
TCCACTCAACGGACCCTCCTTGATGCAGCCTCCTCTTTGTCCACTCAAAGGACCCTTGGTCGGCCAACCCTCACTGTGGTCGGTCTACCTCCTTGATGCAACCTCCTCTTTGTCCACTCAAAGGACCCTTGGTCGGCCAACCCTCACTGTGGTCGGTCTACCTCCTTGATGCAGCCTCCTCTTTGTTCACTCAACGGACCCTCCTTGATGCAGCCTCCTCTTTGTCCACTCAAAGGACCCTTGGTCGGCCAACCCTCACTGTGGTCGGTCTACCTCCTTGATGCAGCCTCCTCTTTGTCCCACCTCTTTGTCCACTCAAAGGACCCTTGGTCGGCCAACCCTCACTGTGGTCGGTCTACCTCCTTGATGCAACCTCCTCTTTGTCCACTCAACGGACCCTTGGTCGGCCAACCCTCACTGTGGTCGGTCTACCTCCTTGATGCAGCCTCCTCTTTGTCCACTCAAAGGACCCTTGGTCGGCCAACCCTCACTGTGGTCGGTCTACCTCCTTGATGCAGCCTCCTCTTTGTCCACTCAACGGACCCTCCTTGATGCAGCCTCCTCTTTGTCCACTCAAAGGACCCTTGGTCGGCCAACCCTCACTGTGGTCGGTCTACCTCCTTGATGCAGCCTCCTCTTTGTCCACTCAAAGGACCCTTGGTCGGCCAACCCTCACTGTGGTCGGTCTACCTCCTTGATGCAGCCTCCTCTTTGTCCACTCAACGGACCCTTGGTCGGCCAACCCTCATTTTGGTCGGCCTACCCCCTTGGTCATCCAAGGCATCACAATTGGTGAGTTAATCTTTTATTGTCACCCTTTACTATACATGAGTCGCATAATTGAAACATCATGCGCATCATCATGTGCACTCATGCTCACATCATCGCCCATGGCACATAAGCATCATATCCACATCATTGGATCTTAGCCATATGCATCAGCATGCACGCATCATGAGCTCACAGACATCCCCAGTACAAGGTAACATACCCTCACCTTGAAAATGGCTCTCGGTCGACCATGGACATTCCTAGCCGATCGTCCAAGTACAGTGCATCACACGAGTTTTCCTCCACATCCTACCTCAACCGAGGACTTAGGGGACTGGATATAGTGCACCTACAGATTGATAAACAAAGTTGTTCAATCAGTGCAATCTTGTTACAAGTCCTCCCTTGAGGCAATCTACCTAAATCAACTTAGAGGACTTCCTCTAGGAAGCATGCTCCGATCAGCAAACGCTATCAGTAGTTACTGATCGGACGCTCCATTCGACTTCCTCCGGGAAGCATGCTCCGATCAGCAAATGCTATCAGTAGCTACTGATCGGACTCTCCATTCAACTTCCTCCGGGAAGCATGCTCCGATCAGCAAACGCTATCAGTAGCTACTGATCGGACGCTCCATTCGACTTCCTCTGGGAAGCATGCTCCGATCAGCAAACGCTATCAGTAGCTACTGATCGGACGCTCCATTCGACTTCCTCCGGGAAGCATGCTCCGATCAGCAAATGCTATTAGTAGCTACTGATCGGACTCTCCATTCAACTTCCTCCGGGAAGCATGCTCCGATCAGCAAATGCTATCAGTAGCTACTGATCGGACTCTCCATTCAACTTCCTCCGGGAAGCATGCTCCATTCAACTTCCTCCGGGAAGCATGCTCCGATCAGCAAACGCTATCAGTAGCTACTGATCGGACGCTCCATTCGACTTCCTCCGGGAAGCATGCTCCGATCAGCAAATGCAACCAGTAGCTACTGATCTGATGCTCTGATCTGCATTCTGGGGACTAGGAGGTATACTTCTCTAACCGGTCGACATGCATCGGCCTGGATTACAAGTCCTCGACCGAGGAAATCCACCTCAGTCACCTCATGTCTTTTGGATGTGTGCGGTCTTCACGGACTAAGTTGATCCATTTCGTGCATCAACAATACTTATTACAAAATACCAATCTTGTATCTTGTACAAACAAAATACCGTAAAAAAAGATAGTAAATTCATATATATATATATATATATATATAAATCGATTAGCATGCGCTCCTCTCGTTAAATCCAAGTATGAAAGATAGATCAAATGAGGGTTGACAATTAAAATCTGAAGGGAGATCGATCACTATGATCGATAAGACAGCTGATAACAAATATAAAAGAAAAACATACAAAATTAAAAGATTATTCGATCTGTTTTCACTTTTACTTTATAAATAAAAATACAATATTTTAAGGAAATGTATCCCACATATAAATTGATAATTAAAAATCCAAGTTAATTTGTTGAGCAGGTGTTGGTGTACGTTGGAAATTGGGGATCATGAGCAGCCTGCCGCAAGCAGCCGGAGGTGGGTTTCAAATGACGGCGGCAAATGGAGGACACATGCAATCACCGCAAAATGTCATCATTGGCATTATTACCATGCCTCCGATCACCGAGCCTAAGCACCCGTCAACTCATCTGCTAGACGAAGCCCGTAATAGTATGATCTCTAACTGTATGTCAACTTTAATTAGTTATTCGTTGATCAAGTACTATATATATTAGGATATTATGAAAATTATATAAATTGAATATCTCATTTTATTACGACCATTAGACTTGAGATTATTAGGATATTATAAAGATTATATAAATAGAATATCTCCTTTTTTTACAACAGCTAGATTTGAGATTATCAACCTAACAGTAAAATGAATAATACTATGCTATAGTACTAATGACATCTAAAAAAATATTGGCATCTAGAAAAGAGTGGATGTGAAAATCAAATATATTTATCGTATAAAAATCATCTTTATAACAAAATTAAAAATCCTACACAGGAGAAGCATACTTAAACTTCGGCGTGCCCCTCGTCAAAGCTGCAATGAAAGGCGATTGGGAAATCGCCAAAAGAATCTTAACTAAGCACCCAGCACTTTTAAGTGCTAGCATAACAAAAGGCTTGGAGACTGTTCTTCACATTGCAGCAGGAGCAAAGCACATTCACTTTGTGGAAGAGCTTGTCAAAATGATGGATGAACAAGACTTGGCACTTCAAGACCAAAAAGAAAACACCGCATTGTGCTTCGCCGCCATGTCGGGAGCCGTAGAAATCGCCAAGATTATGGTCGAAAAAAACAAGTCCTTGCCCACGATTCGAGGTGGTAAAGGAATGACTCCTCTCTACATGGCTTCTTTGTTAGGGCAGTCTGCAATGGCATGGTACTTGTACCCTAAAACTTGTGAGATGTTGGACGAAACTGCACGCAATGCATTATTTTTTTCTTGTATAGATAATGGTCTTTATGGTAAGTACACATATTATTGAGCAACATTAATTATTTCATCATTCTGATGATCTTATTCTCTTTGTTTAATTAACTTACCCTTCTTCGTAAATTCTGCAGATTTAGCCAAGCGGATGATAGAAGATGATCCAAGATTAGCGACGGCGCGTAAACCCGACGAGGAAACAGCCCTGCATGTCTTGGCTCGAAGGCTTTCATCAGATCCACTTGGTGCCCGAAGATCTTCAGGAATGTGGAGTAGACTCAACTCGTGTGAGTGATAATGGGGCATGCATTTAGTTCTAGCTAGTGTTGATGATAATAAGTTGCTTACAATTTTGAGCACAACTTATAATTCTTATACTAACGATAACTATGTTCAAATTAATAAGGAAAAAACGTCTAATAAACGATAAAAATATATCCACCAAATTTGAAATCTCAACTGAAACAAAAATGTTAGATTAATTGCTATTGATTTAAGTTTAACTCTCTAGTTTCAAACAACTAAACTATAAGTCATAAGCAAACCATGAGGTTACCCACAGTGATTCTTGATCCATATATATGCTGGTATCCGATAGGCAGATTTTCTTGGAATCCTTACTTCTGCAGGTACGTTTCTCTTGCTAGCTCAACACACACACACTAGCTGAATTGATTGAATCGGGAATAGCCAGTGACTAGTTTAGAATGGTGAGAGGATTGCTTTAAACTCTTTTTTGGATTGTGAATCGATGATGAATTATGGATGATGATCAGTGCACAATATAATGCACGCAATGTGTTTGTAAAAATGCTTAGCACAGATTTTCTTCAAGATCAATCACATTCATAGCTCTGAGAGAAACTTCATATATATTTTTTATTACATTCACAATAACACTTTGAATCAATAACCGTGTGTAATACATCACTCACACATTTGAATTCGGTTACACACAAAGCATGACTCTCCACTAACCACTCACATTATGACACTTGTCATTTCTAGAATCTAGACTACACCCTTACAGCCTACGTAATCTAGCACTCACACTGAGAGAATGGATATGTTATCCACCTCCTGCTATTAACTGAATCCTGCCAACTTAGCAGCTTAGTCATCAACAGATTTGAGGTTTGAGACCGGCCGCTACCCATGGCCAGGAATGAGGCATCCTTCTGAACGGGACCACTTCAAGTTTTGGGAAAAAACAAAAAAACCATAAGGCCATAAACTCCCTCCACACCACCACGTGTCCCCCCCCCCCCCCCCCCCCCCCCCAAAAAAAAAAAAAAACCCCTATAGCCACATTTGTCCCTGATCTTTCAGCCCCAAATACCCATTCCCTTAGCTATGTAAAAACTTTCTAAAACCCTAATAAGTTCAAAATCCTTAAACCCCAATAAACATATTAATTGGATTACGTAAGTACATTAAGAAAAATTAAGTAAATTAAATCACAATTCTAAAATTGGGTATGAACTTAGTGAGTAACATTCTTAATTACTTGCCTCAATTAATGACAAATAAATAAAATCAGAGATCTAAAGAAACAAATTTATCTTTATTTGTAAATAAAATTATAGTCCTCATAATATGTATAGGTTTGAATATAATTCTGTTTGTAATTGTTCATTAAATTAATTATAGTATCATGAATTACCATGCCTCATTGTACGTTTATGATATATGTAACTTTGACATTTTCAGACATGAAAGATTCTTATTACAAAAGACATAACTTGGAGAAAACTCAAGCCCTTGAACTAGTGGAATGTGTATGGAAACAAATGTTGAAACAGAATCACGAAGAAGTGTTACGCTTGATAAGAGAACCAACGGAATTGCTATTCGATGCAACGAGATTAGGAAATTATGAGTTCTTATCTGTGCTGATTAATTCATATCCTGAGTTGCTTTGGGAAATCGATGATGACAATCGGACAATATTTCATGTTGCGGTGTTGTATCGTCATGCAAGTATCTTCAATATGGTGCATGAGACGGGCTCGATCAAAGACATCATCGCAACATTCACAGATGATGAGAATAACAATATTTTGCATCTTGCTGCAAAGTTGGCACCTCAAAATCAACTCAATCTTGTGTCTGGAGCAGCTCTTCAAATGCAACGCGAGTTGGTGTGGTTTAAGGTACGTATCCTTCCTCATGTTGATTTCCGTTATGCAGTTATATAATCAGAACCGTTTTTCTTTAAACTGTTGAAAGATCATCAATGCAAAAGAATTAACTAAATTTAAAATCGTTTAATCATTCACACAGATGAATAAATGCGGATGACTAAATGATCTTTAGTTAATTTTTTGTACGAATGATCTTCTTCACACAATGGCTCACTAAGTCAACGTTTTTTTATTACGATATGTACGTTTATTGATAAATTCATTAATCAATATTAATGGAGAAACAATGACATATATATATTGGATGCAAGTATTTTTCATTAAATAGTTTTGTGGGTCATTGGATTGGATTGGATTGGAATTGATATGTCACCAAATTCAATGTTTTTCATTGCAAATGGATAGAATGGATTAAACATAAAAGTAACCTTAATTCTTCTAATCCTACCATTTTCACTGATTTGTATTGGATAAATTTTCTTTAAAATCATTTATCCTCATCTTACAATGAAAAAAACATTAACTTCTTTCTTCAAAACACATCTACTGCAGCTAGCATGTTACTTACATGTAATTGCATGTTCCCTATCCAACTTTGACATGGCAGGAAGTGAAGAAGATTGTTCAACCTCTCTCCATAGAGATGAAAAACAAGCAAGGCAAAACACCGCGAGAATTATTCACCAGTGAACACAAAGGACTATTACACAAAGGAGAGTCATGGATGAAAGATACTGCAAACTCCAGCATGCTTGTTTCAACCATCATCGCCACCGTCGTGTTCTCAGCCGCATTCAGCATACCAGGAGGCATATCCGATAAAACAGGTAAGCCGAATTATGTCAGAGAGACCGCTTTTCTAATCTTTGCCATATCAGACAGCGTTGCACTCTTTTCCTCTTCGGCTGCAATTCTCATGTTCTTGTACATTTTGACATCGCGATACGCGGAGAGTGATTTCCTCATATCCTTGCCCTTGAAGTTGATGGTAGGGCTCGCATCGCTCTTCGTCTCTATAACGTCGATGATGGTGGCTTTCAGCACAGCCTTCTATCTATCTTGTCACTATGGGTTGAAATGGGTACCCGATCTTATATTTATATTTGCATTTGTGCCAGTTGTTTTGTTTGTTTTCTTGCAATATCCTCTTTTGTCTGATATGTTCTTTTCAACGTATTGTTCAAGTCTTTTGTTTCAGCCAAGGAGGCATATGATTTACTAGAAAGTTTATGTATCTCTCATTGAAATATGTTGTAAGCGTAATCATGCCCTAACAAAGATGTGTGGTTTGATAATACGTACGGAATCAACCATTCGTTTGGACCTATTCTATGAAACAAGTATTATAATTTAGCTATTTATTTTATAACTCCTTCTTCGAAGCTTATTTTTTCAAAAAATCATCCGAATCGAAAATTATAATTGAGTCACTGAATTATTGATAAAAATATTTGTTGTGTTATCCGACAAACTATGTTTTTCGATGTATGTAACTATTGTGCCATATAACCAGACAATTACTAAATTGGATGAATTTTTGCAGAGATGATATTTGAATAATGAACTAAAAACATTTGTCGTCTTATCCGCTAAACTGTATTTTTCTATGTGTTTCACTATTGTGTTATATATATGGCAACAAAATTATAAAATTGGATAAATTTTTGCAAAGATGATATTTAAATAATCAACTAAAAATATTTGTTGTGTTATCCGACAAACTGTTCTTTTCTTTAGATTTAACTATTATGTTATATGGCTAAACAACTGATAAATTTTGCAGAGATAATATTTGAATAATGAACAAGAAAAATGAACGGTTATATAATTGTGATATTAATTTTGTAGAATAAACCTAATAAGATGGTTGATTATATATATATATATATATATATGTGTGTGTGTGTGTATACATATGTATTATATTGTAGCTTATATCGAGTTGTATATAAATAATATAGTTGGTGCATCATTTATGGCTATTGGTACAAGGGAGGAGATCAATTTTTTTGGGGGCTTCTGAATTGTAAAGAGCACCGCTATTGATAATTTGTGGTCATTATTTTTATCTCTGAGACTGCGAATTTGGGGATTGAATTTTTGCATAACCCAAAATCTCAAGTAGATGAAAAATAATAATAAGAAGATGATGATAATGATGAAAAATTAGATTGGATTGAATTTGAGGGTTGGGAATGGATTGAAAAAAAAATTCAGATTGGATTTGTTGTTCATCATCTTCTTCCTTCTTCAATTTTTTCTTTTAAATTTTAATAATTATTTACAAAATAATTAAATCATCAATCTCTTACTGATAAGCATAACTAACATTGATATTAATATTACTAATGAAATTGAGTAACATAGGTAACGGAAGTGCAATTCTGACAATACATTGCAACAATTTCTAAATGTGGGAGTAAAATGAGATTTAATATCTGGTTAGAGTAATATTTTAAGTAATAAGTTTTTTTATTTAAGATGTCTGAGAAAATTGAAAGAAATTATAAAAACTTTGAATTGATATGAATCATTTAGCTTGTTATTCTATAAAAAAACATGTAGTTTTGTATTTAAGAAATTGGAAATTTTTAAAAGAAATTATAACTAATGTTTAGATTAAATTTGTGACTCTAATTTTTTTATAGCATGAAAAAAACTCTAATTTTTTATAGCATAAAAAAAACTCTACTTTTTTTTATTTACTTTTATTTTTTTTCTTGGTTTGGAAATATTGTTAAATGTAAAACACAGAGTATTTTCTTAAAGTAATTAGTCCTGAATATATTCCAATAAACCTAGTCGAGTTGTTTGATTTGATTTTTTATTTAGATTTTAGACTGAATATTCGATTTTACTCGCGCACTGCAGCAGACTCGCATAGCCCCAAAAGGCCCAATAGTTCTCGGAAAACCCAAATCGCCGCGCGGAATAGTGATCCTGGTTTTGTAGGTTTGCACGTAGTGGACAACTCAGCTCAAGCTCGTCCGCCATTATCTAATAGTCTCTCTCGTCCTCTATTATCTATCAATTCAGAGAAGACAAGATTCTCAGGTTTCTTGCTATTGATTTTGTTCTTTTCAATTTTAGTTGATATCATCTTTGTTTTTTTGGATTAATTTGGGTGAGGATGGTGTGTTTCTCGGCATTAATTATACTCGATTTCAATTTTAGGGCAAAATCCGATCTTATCAAACTCAGAAAATTAAAATGAAGCAACCTCGGAGCACAATCGGAACCTCGAGCAAAATAAAGTTCGAAGAATCCGAATCCTCTTCTTCCGAAGAGGTAAGTAATCAAAAGCAACTTTCTCCATTGTTACTTTAATTTGAAGAACCGTTGATTTTTCAATTTGATTTCCTTCTTTATGATAGGAGGAGGAGATAGAACATGAGCTCGCAGATGTGACGTTTGGGGAGCTGCAGCAGGCGCGCTCCAATGGGTCACATCTAGTGCAGCCAAAGCCTAAGGAAGAGAAGAAGGGTAGTCGGGCCAATAAGAACCGGTAATTAAAGCATACATTGGGATGTTTTCCACTGTTTTTTGTTGGTTTTTGTTTTCATTTTCATTTTTATTTTTATTTGTATGTAACTATGTACTGTGGTTAAAGAGATGGATATGTGTGTTTATGTTTGTGAAGCCCAATGGAGGTTAGTTGCAAGAAGCCAGTTACAAGATTCCGGGAGGTCATTCAAGTTCCGAAAAAGGTGAGCTTTTTATATGAAGTTTGTTCTGCCTTGTAATTTTATGCTTTAATTTAGACTCAAGCCTTATATTTCATTAGAAAGAGTGGTATTGCAAATTTACTAGGAAAGAAATTGAAAATAATAAGTGCACCCTGTTGCTTGATTTGTGCTTCTATCTTTTTGCTATGATTTTTTGGAATCAAAACCTGGTGACTGGTGAGATGTCAAGTATGACATGGAAATTATTGTTTTTAATATTCCTTTATCCTGACAAGATAGATGTGTCAAACTTATGATAAAGCTTGGAATGAATGAGTGAAGTTTTGAGTCATATGTATGCTAGTAAAAGCTAAGTATTTCCTTACTTAGGCTACTCGTTAAGACCGTCAATGAAGTACCGAGGTAAAGAAAATTGAATCAGTATGAAGTTTAATTTGTATTTAGGCATCACATGTGCTTTGTTTGTGTAAAACTTGTAAAATTGAATCAGTATATGGCGGTTGAAATTATTTCTTCATATGTTCAGGTGGTGCGTGATCCGCGCTTTGAATCTTTATGTGGAACTCTTGATGTTGACAGGTAAGCTGTCTTTGTCTCTCCATTTGTGCTGTGTGTCCATTGCTTTATCTTTTGTTTTCTTGTTATGATAGATGATGTGCTACTCCCAGAATATCAAAGTTCTCAATCCCAACTTTGTAAAACTAATTTATAAAGTTCAGAAAATTATTACTGAAAAGACTCAGCTAAATGGCAAAGGTGTTACAAAATGATTTCAAGTTTTTGGTGGGAAGGGTGAGGTTTTATGATGTAAAGTAAAGTTTCTGTTAGTTTGAATTTCAGGAGGTTTTGTAGCTAGTTTGTAGATTAGAATATGTCATGATCTATATTTTTAAGTATGATAGCTAGATTTTTACTGCATTGGATTGTTTTTGGGTAGTGGGCAGCTGTTCCTTAAATTCGCATTAACAAAATTTTGTTTCTCGTCAAAAATGGAATATCCTACAGTTTTGTAGCTAGTTTGTAGATTAGAATATGTCATGATTTATATTTTTAAGTATGATAGCTAGATTTTTACTGCATTGGATTGTTTTTGGGTAGTGGGCAGCTGTTCCTTAAATTCGCATTAACAAAATTTTGTTTCTCGTCAAAAATGGAATATCCTACAGGTTTAGGAAAAGATATGACTTTTTTATTTGAGAACGAGCTCCCTGCTGAAAGAGAGGTGACATTTCTTGAATATGTTTTATCTTCATTTTCAGGTTTCATCCTTACATGCTTATTCTTTTTTCTCTGATGAGTTTTGTTTTGGATATGACAGGCGCTACAGAAGCAAAATGAATAGAACCAAGAACCCAGAAGTCATTGAAGATTTAAAGAAACGGGTGTCTTGGATTGTAAGTGCTTCCTTTAAAGTAATTTGTTTTAAATTTCTGTCGTATACCTGACCGTTCTATATATTCCCATAACTTTCTATCTTTTTTCAGAGAAATTAAAATACTGGTTCTGCTAGTCATACAATTTCTCCATTGCGTCTTTGCAGGATAAACAGCTAAAAACTGGGGTCAACTAAGCATACTGAAGATGTAATACTGGCTAAGCACAAGAAAAAGCAGAGAGAAGCAGCAAAGGAAGGGAAACAACCCTTTTTCCTTAAGAAATGTAAATACCCTTTCTCACTTGCCTGACAATCTGTGTTTGCATATGCATCTGCGTTTGGTTTTGATAGTATATACTTCTAATTAGCACTTAAGAGAGTTTGGAGTTATTTTTGTCACGATTTCCCATTTACTGAACCTAGGAAACAGCAATTTGAAACATGTTGGTGTTTCTTGCTTCTGCTACGGACTAACTAGAAGTAAAGACTAATGCAACCAACCCCAGATAGGATTTTGGCATAATTGCTATAAGCTGTTGCTTTACTCGTTCTCGATTGAATGAAAAGCACAATTCTACTATGACAAGAACATTACATAAAATTCCGATTGATGATTCATTTATTATTATTTGCAGCTGACATCCGAAAGGAACGACTTGCAGAAAAGTATAAACAACTTCAGGTACATATTTTCCTGTCATGGCGTTGGAATTAACCTGTTTGGGAATGGTACGTCATTATGTCTTGGAAAACTAATATAATCTATTTACATGATCAGGAAGCTGGCAAGCTTGAGGCCTTCATCGAGAAAAGGCGCAGGAAAAATGCTGCGAAGGACCAAAGATACATGCCATACCGGAGGCCCGACAATACCGAGCAGCAAATTTGATCGGTTCACTTGGTTGCATAGAAGCAGAGTAAATTTATTACGTCTTATTTTGCTACGTTTGCTAAGTGGGTAACTTGGGTGACTCTGAAAAGATGTAATAGTTATGGATTTCTTGAAGTAATGAAACACAGAAAAGAAACTAATCACTTTATTTGTTAGTCTTTCGTTGCGCCCTACTAGTAGTTTTGTTGTTCAAAATTTTCTATGATGGATGGATGGTCTTGAAGAGTTGTGGCCAGTGATTGTTGTTGGATCCCGATTCGCCGCTGATCACTGGCCTCCACCTTCTCCCTGCTCGCGCCTTTTCTGGTCTGGTTCTCAGGTCTTCCCTCTTCTTTGGTTCTACGCCGCTGCAGGACTCCTTATTCTACTTTCATTCTCTTGTCTCACCCCCCCTTCTCTAGTTTTTCCGTCATCCTGCTTTTTCTCCCTCCTCTTTCTTCTCTCTTTCCCTTCTCTTGTTTTTTCTGCCGTCCTCGTTTCTCTCATTGTCCCTCTTCACCTTCCTCGTTCTACTGTCAGATCTTTCACATATTAGTTTAAGATTCTGCTGCGTTCTCGTCAAGATCCTCTTCTCCCGTTGACACTCGAACCCAACCCAACCTTGATCAGCCTTCGACAGTTGGATTCCCGATGATTTTTGGAACAAGATCTCTTTGGATATACACTTTGGAACAAGATCTCTTTGGATTCCCGATGATTTTCGGAACAAGAGCTCTCGGGTCTGGTTCGGCTCTAATCCCACCCGTATTTAAAGCACAAAAGGTTCTATAAAACTACTGAAATTTCGCATGTGGTTGTTTTTAGTTCCTGTTTTGCAAGCTTATGGTGGGCTGCATACTGGGCGAACTACTTGCTCCATACACGAAATGAAAGCATGAATGTCTAAAATAATAAATTTAAATAGCTATCAACCTATTACTCCAAACAAAGTACCAATAATGCTACGAGTTCATCGAAATCTTACAACTACACATGAAATATCATCCTAACTCCGTCCATTGGTTACTTCTCAAGAAAGGTGTTTTCCTACGTGTTGAGCATTTCGTATTAGTCTATCGTTTAGTGGTTAGTTTTGCTCATGTGATTCATATAATTCCTTACTAGTTCCTCAGCTGCCTATTTAAAATGCTCATATTTTAATGCATATCTTAGTAATATAGTTTAAATTCCATATAATTTTGAAGTTCCTCATCTGGACCTACATTTCAAAGATCCTCACATAGCAGCATGAGCATGGAAAGAATAACTAAGATGCAATTTCATGTGTAGTTGTGAGATTTCGCATGGTTAATGTATAACAAATTTAACATTCTGGTTGTTAGCTAGTTGAAATATGATCTAGATGATATTTGTTTACAATGATTGTGCGTGTGTGCATGAGGGCACTAATCCTAAAAGGCAAGACTTTAGGTTTTTGAAATTACTCGAATTTCCTTCCCTTTGTGTCACTAAGACACCTACGTACTCGATCAAATTAAGTCATCCCAACAAGCCCTTTCCAACAAGGTGGTCAAAGTACCACACAACGGACAAGAGAAGTAGTGTACTTAACAAACTACCTATTGAAAAGTAAATACAAGATAATGCATTCATGAAACCATTCCCAACCTTTATTAATTATTAGTACCTAAACATAAATTAAGGAAACCCATGTTGTTGTTTCGACTAATTCTTTAAATGGGGACTAATTGCTCATATTAAATATGAAAATTGTAGTCTTTAGTCTTGAATCTGAATATTTTTATCCATGTATAAGTTAGAAATATGAAATTTTCTTTTTTTGTTTATTTATGAATTGAATTTAATATTTTGGACATTGAGTACTTTTTTTTATTTATCGTGAGTATTGTCCTAATGGATTCCTAACAAATGTTTTAACGATGCCTTCTTATTATAAAAATTAAATAATTAATTCCTAAAATTTGACATTTTTAATAGTTAAGTATAAGTATTAAAGACATAATTTTTACATTTACTCCAAACCTTTATGTAACGACCCGGAAATTCGAAAAAAGAAAATTTGGAAAATTTGAAGGAAAATGACGATTTTGCTCCTGGACTTGGGCGAACGGTTGACTTTTGATTCGAGCGGTTATACGCTTTGACCGATGACTGTGACGTAGTTCGGGACGTCACAAGTTCATAGACAGGTGGCACGTCCGATTCCGACATTCGAGGAGAAAGTTATGATGTTCGGAAGTTCAAGGGTAATTTGGTAATTTGATTAAAAAGGGGTCATTTGTTGACCTTTTGATCGGGACCCTTTTTGGACTTTCCGTAAGTACCGTTGGATAGGTCTCGAGACGCTGAATCCGTAGACAGGCGGCACACATCAATTGGGGTTCGGATGGAAAAGTTACGAACCTCAGAATGCTAAGGGCATTTTAGTAATTAGCCATGAAAGGGCATTTTGGTCAATTGTGTTTTAAGGGGGGCAAATTTGTCCTTTTTTTAATGTGGATGAATCAGTAAATTGGATGACTCATTCAGCTTATTAGGTGACATCTGTCACGGGTAGGATGTGGATTAGTGGCAAGTGTGATTGGGCGGTGTGGATTTAAATTGAGAAAACAAATGGTGCAGGTGTGTGTATTTGCGAAGGACAAAACAGCGCATTAACACAATTCATCATTGATCTCAGGTGACAATGAATCCTTAGTCTAGGATTGTGAGAATTTAAATAAAATCCAGAGAGAACACGAAAGGATATTGAAGGAGGAATGATGGGCTTTGAACCCAGTTGTACCCAGACTCAATCCCGAAAACCCTTGATAAACCTTCAGATTGAAATTGAATTTGTGGCCATTCATGAGTGAAATTGATATTGAATTAAGCCTCCTGAGATCATTTCGAGTCGAATTTGTGGCCATTCATGAGAACAGACATGGCACGAACTGGAAAATTCAAAGATTGGGTCTTGTAATTAGAGGAGTTGGATATTAAAATTGAGCTTGGAAGTATGTTTATATGGATCCTGCGAAGCTTCTGAGTGAATCAATTGCACGAATTCAATTGGAATTGATGAAGTTCGAAGAATGAACAGTGCAAAGTAGCCTCGAGTTTTCATCTTCGAATTGAATAGACTGAGGTAAGTATTGATATAATTGACATTACATGACATGACCCATCCCAATCCCCCTCCCCCCCCCCCCCCCCCCCCCCCCCCCCCCCCCCCCCCCCCCCCCCCCCCCGCGGATTAGTGCGGGATGACCCTGCTCCCGTCTGACACGAAGTGTCAGACAAGGGATATTTCCGACCTTTGCCCTCCCGGGCTATCAGAGTACGCCAGGATCCGGAGGAGGTATGTGATATCTCGGTCTCTGCTACAGTCCACATCCAATGTCAACCTGAAGGGCAGTCAAAACATTAAAAGCTGTGAGTGGACAAAACCAAAGTTGATAAAAACATTTCATAAGAGACATTTGTACCCTTCACTAAAAAGCATGCATGCATTCGAAAACCATTTAACCAAGAAACCATATGTGGGAACTAAGCCCAAAATCAAGATTGAAAGAACCATAATGAAAACGACCATACGGGCCACTACCCAAATCCATAAGGGACTCGGCCCAAATCATAAGAAACCAACCATACGGGCCACTGCCCAAAACCTGTGTAAACGCACATCATATCTCATATCATATAGCATACATCATATATACATATAATTCACACAACCAAATCCTGTCATGGTTTCCAAAGCTACGCGCGTGCTACCCAGGTCTCAATTCGAGTCTTCTCAAAGTCAAGGTCAATGTCCGTAGACCACTAACCCTACCCGAGGTTATAGTAACCAGCCTTCCTGAGAGTAAGGAACCCAACTGGGAGGTGACTCCACTCAGTCGGTGCTCCGTGACTACTCCGGGGTTCACTCAGGCCAACGACCCTCCCCAGAGGAGATAATAGAAGTAAAGGAAGGTATATGAACATATATATACATAACATAAACATTCATGCCCGGTTCCCCTGAACCGTCATGATCCATAACATCCATTAAGCAGGGTTCATGCCGGTTCCCATAAACCTTCATGAACCAGAATGACCTGACAAAGGTTCATGTCGGTTCCCATAAACCGTCATGAACCACGATGACCTTTCCAGAGTTCATGCCGGTTCCCATAAACCGTCATGAACTTGGAAATCCATCTAGGGTCCCTGACCCAAAATCATAACCATAAAGTAACTGGGTCTCGTGCCCGAACACAGGACATCAGCTGGGCACCGTGCCCGAAATCTGAGGTCTTATGCCCGAGACAAAATCAAATGGGTCTCATACCCGATTTTATCTTTTTGGAAATCCAAAACCATTTCATTTAGACTAATAAAGACATACAGACCCATATAGGCACCGTATAGGGCCGAAACCTCTGAATATGTGTCTATACGTAACCACACATCCAAATACACTCATGGCATCACAAACAAGTATTTAAAACATATAATAAACATTTATGCATGCACCAATTTAGAAAACAAGGTCCACTCACAGACCGTCCGAGCCAATCCGACCTCTCCGGGTCATCCTGACCTGTCCAAATCATATCCAAAGGTTACTACTAACCCATACAAGTCCATATTAAGAACCCTAAACTTTCCCGAAAAAGTCATCGTGTCCCGTACACGTTTCCTAAGGTGAAAAACCTCAATTTGACCAACCTAACGATCTCCAATCGACCCGAAACCACTGCCATTGGATCCGGATCGTCGAAACCTTTAAAATGACACTGGGCCCACTCAAAATACTGTTCACACACGGCCCCCAGGCTGGTCAACGCTGACATCATGCTGACGTCAACACTGACACCTCTGATAGTGCCACGTGTCAAGCTCCCATTGGTCCATATTCTGACATGTCAGCTGACATTGTCAGACCTGACAATGCTGACGTCATCCCTGACATGATGATGTCAGCAGGATGACGTCATCAGTCATCCCTGACCTTGGTCGGGTCCTGCGATCCGGGTCGCCGTGACCCGCGGCTTGACCCGGTCGGTTCTCTGCTGTACGACCACCAAAACCTTCCCCGTTTGTCCCATTCTCATCGTCTCATCCTCCCCAACAGATCCCTTAACCCAGAATTTAAAAACAGGGGCTAGAAATTACCTGTTGGACGATGAACCGTAAGCCCAATTTTCCCCCGTCGATAACTCACGTTCCCGGCCACCATTCTCCTCGAATCCAAGCTCTGCAACCTCGTCTCACTCTCTAGAACGTAATGGGATTAACCAACCCATTCAACACACGACAAAACTCCATCCACCATTTTTGACTCGTAACCAAGCTCACGGGTTCCTTCCGCCATGTCCAACGCCGTCGTCCTCAGTCCCTCAGTCATCCTCACAACACTCTCACGGTCACACTCAGCTCACACACTCAAAAGATGGATGATGGAGATGTGGTGTTGGTGTTTGAAAATGAAAAATGAAAATGGAGGGGTTTTCGGGTTATGAAGAAAATAGAAGAAATGATGATGATGAAGATGGTTTGATCTGATGAGAGAAGAGAGATTGATTAGATGAGATGAGTGGTGAGGATTTAAAGTTTAAAAGGAATGAATGGCTAGGATTTAGTGTTGTTAGGATTAATTATATAATAATCAGTATAATAATATTTTATTAAGTAGATCCACTTTTTAGGGGTTTGTCCAATAGGATGAGTGACACTTGTCACTCATCCATGGGACCCACTGAAAATATCTTGGCCAATCAGATATTGCTAAGTCATCCCTGTCTCGAAGTACGTGCATAGTGAAATCGAACTTCCGTGACCTATAACTCTCCCGTTCGAAGTCCGATTTCAGCGTGCCACCTGCCTATCGATTCGTATCGTCTCGATTTACGTAACGATCCTTGGCCCTCGGCCATCGGACATCCCAGGTCAAAAGTTAACTATTTGCTCTTTTTAACCATAATTACCAAAATGCCCCTAAACTTTCGAACGTCATAATTTCTTCCTCGAACGTCGGAATTGAACGTGCCACCTGTCTATGAACTCGTGCCGTCCTAAACTACGTCACGGTCATCGGTCAGTCTGTTTGACCGCCAAAATGAAAAGTCAACGTTTTGCCACGACCAAGGGCAAAACGGTCATTTCGCATCGTTCGTCCGATTTCGCCTAACTAATTGTCACGACCCGGCCCATCTAACACAATATTGTCCGTTTTAGGTCCAGCCCTCATGGTTTTGTTTTCGGGAGCTCACGTGCAACTTCCCAGTAGGTCACCCATCATGGGATTGCACCAGCCTCAACTCGCTTAACTATGGGGTTCCAATCCCCCCCAAAACCACTGAGCTCCCAAAAGGCCTTGTGTTAGATAGATACGTGCCCACACATATAAGGTACTTCACATTTCCCTCCCCGAGCGATGTGGGATTGTTCACCGATCTTACCTTTCCAAGCTCACAGGTTTTGCTCACAGATCTTGCTTCTCAAGCTCACAGGTCTTGCTCACCGTTCTTGCTTCCAAGACCAGGTCTTACAATCCACCCCCTTGGGGCCCAGCGTCCTCGCTGGCACATTTCTGGTCGGGGTCCAGCTCTGATACCATTCTGTTAGGACCCGGCCCATCTAACACAATATTGTCCGCTTTGGGCCCAGCCCTCACGGTTTTGTTTTCGGGAGCTCACGTGCAACTTCCCAGTAGGTCACCCATCATGGTATTGCACCAGCGTCAACTCGCTTAACTTTGGGGTTCCAATCCCCCCCAAAGCCACTGAGCTCCCAAAATGCCTTGTGTTAGATAGATACGTGCCCACACATATAAGGTACTTCACCTTTCCCTCCCTGAGCGATGTGGGATCGTTCACCGATCTTACCTTTCCAAGCTCACAGGTCTTGCTCACCGATCTTACTTCTCAAGCTCACGGGTCTTGCTCACCGTTCTTGCTTCCAAGACCAGGTCTTACAATCCACCCCCCTTGGCTGCTACTTCGACCACTCGTCGGATAAATCTACAAAGTCCTAAAGGCAAACTCTAGATTGTGGGTTCTCTCCTTCAATAACCTCATATTTTGTTGAGAGTGGGATTTGAACCTGCGCCATTTTCTTCCTACACTACAATGGATAAGGAGGCTTCAATCCCCTGCCTTATCCTCAAATACTGCTCTCTTTCTCAATCTCTGATCACTCACCCCCTCACCAATTTACACAAACTCACACCGTCACCGTCTAAAAACCACCGCACGCGCCCCCACGCGCCGCCCAAAGTGGCTGCGCGTGGGCCTCACGCGCCAGCTACAGTACCATCGTCTTCCTCGAGTCGACTCGGTCGAACCGTCCTCGCCGGTTCGAATTGCAGAGGCCGGTTCGACCGGGTCGACTCGAGGAAGACAATGGTACTGTAGCTGGCGCGTGAGGCTTACGCGCAGCCACTTTGGGCGGCGCGTGGGGGCGCGTGCGGTGGTTCTTGAGGAAGTTGTCAACATAGTTTTTGGTCTAAGAGATGTAAAGAGTCTAATGGAATTGGTTTCGGGTTGTTCGGACGTCGTTTGAAGTTAGTTCCGCGAGGTCGAAGGTTTAGGGTTCCGGTTCGTTTCGTTTAAGATCCGGGGATTTTTGGGGGAAATTAGGTGGACCTTCGTAGATGTGTTAGTAACGTACTTCGGTGATTGTGGACAGGATCGGGACTTCTCGAGGAAGCCGAGAACGTACGAGACGTTCGGGACGCGATTGAGGGCTCGGTGTTGTGAGTGGACCCTTTCCTTAAACTCGAGCATGCATAACTGTTTTTCTATAATTGTTTTATGGTTTTATATGTGATTTCATGAATGTTGAATATGCTATGTTGGTTTTACATAGTTGCACGGTTTTCGAGAAATAACGTATTTGGCACGTTTTACGAGGAATGTTGATTTCTGAGAATAATGTTATGGTTTTGGGATTTCAATGGATAAGTGGTTTGAATGTTCATAAAGGATTTGAAACTTGATTTGGTGATTAAAGGGTTTCGGTTTTGAAATTGGATTTCGGTAAGCGGAATTTGGTTTTAAAGTTGAAAAGTGGATTTCCGGATTTCGGTTCGGAATGACGATTCTGGACGCCGGAAGGGCATCAGACCGGTGATTTCGAATTTGGGTTTGGATATGGATTTCGAAATGGTTTTCAACGGTTTGGATTGGATTTGCTGGATCTGTTTATTGGGTTTAAAGACCCGGATATTGATTTGACGGGGGACGGGCCCGGATTGAGTTTAAAGACTCGGGAGTTTAAAGACTCGGATATATTGATAATTCCCCCGTAGGCCTGTTGAGTTTAAAGACTTGGATTTTATTGAGGCCTGGATTGAGTTTAAAGACTCGGATAGATCCAGCAGGTTTGATCGGTTGGTTATGGCTTGGTATTTATGTTTTCTGATACAGTTTTATGACGCTGATGATATGATTTCTATAACTGTTTTATAGTGTTTCTGTTTTTATGATGAGGTTTATGTGATTTATAATTTTTTTAATAACTAGGTTATGCATGTGGTTTCAAAACGGAGGGACAAACCCGGTTTTCTTATAAATGGTTTTGGAAACTTCTCTTTTATTTATGGTCCACTCACACCTTCTGTTTTAAATTGCCCTCCAGGCCGTGGAGCTAGAGCGGGGTTTCGGCGTGGAGGCAGCGTCGGAGGCATAGAACTCACGAGAGCGACCATGAAGGGTTTATTTTTCCGTGTGCGTGTATCTAGTTTATCGGTTTTCTTTCTTTTGTATTTAGTACTATGTTCTGTAAAACTTGACTTCGGGATGTTTGTAGTTCTCCTGCGTCTGACTGTGTTCTTTGGTGGTTTAGAGTGAGTACTTTTGTGTTGTGTCGGGATGTCAGACGGGAGCAGGGTTTACCTCGGTTTTCGGGGTGAAACAGGGGTGGGTCCTGACACTAATCACGGATTAATCTCACTAATCTAATCTTGGAATTTGGGACGGGTCGTTACATTACAGATCTCTAATTCAAGTTAAAACGACATAATGAGCTTAATCAATTGAAGGAATTGACAGGATTCCAGCCAGGTCAAGCCGCGAGCCAACCTGACCCGTTTTACAAACAAACGGGCGAAAACGGTAAATGTTGCAGTTATTGTAGCACGCGCGTGGGCTTCACACGCAGCCACTCACGGCGGCGAGTGGGGGGGGGGGGGGGGAGGCGTGAGTAGGAATCTGGAGGTGAGTTCAACATGACTTTTGTCCCATTTAATGTAACGAACATTTTGGCACTGGTTTCGAGGAAATCAGACACCGTTTCGAGGGTCCGAAGGCTTATGTTACGTTTAAAATACATATTTAAATCCCGGAAAAATTGGGGAAAATTATAGGAGGTATATTGAGATGTTAGTGACCCTTGATAATGATTTTGGACATGAATGGTGATTTCCGAAATTTACAGAAAAAACGTGCAGCTCAGAAAGCGAGCGATATGGACGGTGTGTGAATGGACTTTTGTTTTCTACCCAGAATGCATGCATATATCTTTTAAATGCTTTAAGATATGATTTGGCATGATTGATGTTTCGATATGATGATTTCTGGATTTTGGGAATATTATATTTTTTTATATGATTTTGGGCACGATTTTCGAAAAAAATATGAAATTGTTATTTTGGGCGAAGGCCCGGGATTTGAGATTGATTTTGACTCGGATTATGAGTTGGGAAATGATTTGATGGATTTATAGTGGTTTTGGCTATCTTTTATAAATTTGCGTAAAAATGATATTTTGGGCTTGAGACCCAATTGGATAGTGATTTTGACTCGGATTTGGAGTCACATATGAATATAATGAAATTGATGATTTTGATTTATAAAGTAAACTCTGAACACTGTTTTTATGATGGATTTGTGGAAATTTCTTTGTGAAAGCTATGTTTCGGGCAGAGGCCCTGTTGAAATGTTTTTTACTTGATTTGAGATTTGAATGGTTTTCAAATGAGATTACTGGATTTGGTGATTGTTCCACATATACCATCCTCTGTGATTTGATAGTCTCCTCCAGACGTCATAGATCCTAGAGTAGTCACGATCCACTGCCTGGAGATGAGTAGCTCCGAGGGAGGCTCAGTCCCAGGACTGTGAGATTATGATGATATCCTCCAGACGTCGTGGATCTTGGAGATGATATCACCCTAGACGTTGTGGATCCTGGGGAGGTACTCGGACGTGTGACACCCGAGTTTGCACGCGTTGCATTGATATCGTGACAGGTTACTTGGATATTGAGGATTGTTGGTACTATGATTTATTGATATTTGTGTCCAGATACTTTATATCGTGCATTGACTTGATGAACATGAGTTTTATGGACTATGGGAAAACATGTTTTGATTTTATCGGTCCACTATTCATACTTGATTAATTTCACGCTATGACTCATGTTTTATGATGTAACGACCCAGAAATTCGGAAAAAGGAAAATTTGATGAAAATGACGATTTTGCCCCTGGAATTGGGCAAACGGTTGACTTTTGGTTCGAGAGGTCAAACGGACTTTGACCGATGATTGTGACGTAGTTCGGGACGTCACGAGTTCATAGATAGGTGGCACGACCGATTCCGACATTCGAGGAGAAAATTATGATATTCGGAAGTTCAAGGGTAATTTGGTAATTTGAGTAAAAGGGGCAATTTGTTGACTTTTCAAACGACATGGACTTTTCACGTAATTCGAAAACCGTTGGATAGGTCTCGAGACGGTAAGTCCGTAGACAGGTGGCATGCGTCAATTGGAGTTCGGACGATCAAGTTACGTGTCTAGAAGTGTGAAGGGCATTTTGGTAAATTGTCAAAGCGGGGGCAAAATGGTAATTGGTTAATTGATTAAGAAAAAAGACGGTGATTGGGCTGATTCAGCCATGATTATGCTAGACAGTGACATCTGTCACTTTGATGAAGTAATTAGTTGCACTTGAATAACCGACTATGGATTAGACGACAATAAACTCCTATAATCCATGTTGATCATGAAGGGTGCTTCTGTTTGATCGATTCTAAACCACAACAAGAACCCAGAGAGAGTAAGGTAGAAAAACTAGACGAATTAGAGAAGAAAACTGAGAGGGCATGAGTGATGAATGAACCCAAACCCGAAACACCATTCAACACGTTTGGAGAACTTGGAGAAATTCGAATTTGAAATTGGGGACGTCTATTCCCAAAAATTAGCTTGGATTAAGTCTCATGAGGTGCTCACGAACGGAATTGACTGAAAAACGAAGAAAATTGGAGAGGAAGAAGCCGAGACGGACTCTGGTTTTGAATAAAAAATCCACTTATGAGTTTGATTAATTGGAGGAATTGGACGATGGAATTGAGATCGAAGACAAGTTTTTGATAGTTATATGAAGCTTTTGGGTGCATTAATTGAAGGAAAACGATGGGAATCAATGAGCTTTGATGAATGAACAGAGTTCGGGTGTTCTTCGAAAATTCAAGTTCGAATTCATGGATTGAGGTATGTTATAATGAAATTGAACTTACAGAACCATAATTAGATTCATAAGGATGCTTTTAACTGAATCAATTGAAGAAATAGACTGGAAATCGGCAGGATTGAATCGGGTCAAACACGCGGGTTGCAGACCCGTTTGACAGAGGAAACGGGTTAGAACGATGAACAGTTCTTTTACTGTAGCAGTGCGTGAGCTTCACGCGCAGCCACTCACGGCGGCGCGTGGGACCGAATCTCGAGGTGAGTTCATCATGAAATTTACTCCTTTTAATGTAACAAACATTTTGGCACTAGTTTCGAGGAAATTGGATATCGTTTCGATAGTGTTTAGTGTGTCCGAAGTTTTCGTATACGTTTAAAATACGTATTTAAATCCCAGAAAAATTGGGAAAAATTATATGAGGTATATTGAAGTGTTAGTGACCCTCGATATTGATTTTGGACAGGAATTATGATTTCCAGAAATTACGGAAAAATGTGCAGCTCGAAAGCGAGCCGTTTGGACGGTGTGTGAGTGGACTTTGTTTTATAAATTTCAATGCATACATAATCGTTTTCTATGCTTTATATTTATGATTTCTATGGTTATGGTAATTACAATTTCCGTATTTATACGTATTTCGATATGCAATATGTAATTGCACGTATTTCGAGATTATTACAGATTTGCACGTCTTACGAGATTTCGAGTATGTTGTGATTTGACCATGGGTTCGATGATTTGAATTTGGGATTTGAAATATGATTTGATTTCAAATATTTAAAACGGATTTTGGAAAAAGGTGATTTTGGGCTTGATGCCCAGTTCATAAAAGTGGTTTTGATGAACGAGATTTCGGGTTTCGGAAACTTGAAAGTGGATTTCCGGATTTGGGTTCGGAATGATTATTTCGGATGCTAGCTTACGGAATGATTATTTCGGATACTAGCTTACGGAATGATGGTTCTTAATTCGGATTTGGGACTGAATAATGGATATGATTTGGGATTTGAATGTGAAATTCGGACATGAGTTCCATTTCGATAAAATGTGATGTCGGATTTGGTTTTGGAAAGTGGATTACGATGGATTTTGGATTTGTTGTGAATTACACATGGTTTTGGGTTTAAAGACCCCGGTACTATTGCTGGATCATGTTTTGGGTTTAAAGACCCGGTTGATTGATGACGGGGGAGGGCCCTTGATTGATATGTTTTGAGTTTAAAGACTCGGATACTGTGATATCCCATGAGGCCTATTGATTGTGTTTTGAGTTTAAATACTCGTTGATATCCCAGGAAGGCCTGATTATGCGCATGGTTTTGAGTTTAAAGACTCGGGCGCACTTGAGATCCAGCAGATTGATTGACTTGTTGTTTACTGGTTATCTCCGATGTTTTCGGATGTGTTAGGCAATGACCCGGTTTATATGGCTTGATGGATTTTTGGGTTATGTTCTATACTTGGATTTTGATTCATGATTTTGGGATGAGGCCCTGTGTTTATGGTTTCGGGCTAAGGCCCGCAGTTTGAGAAAAGGAAAATGATTTTGATTTTCATACACGATTTTCTTATATTGGAAATAAAATGGATTATAAAATGGTTTTCTAATGCATGCATTGTTTTTACGTGGAGGGTAGAAATGTCTTTTCTATAATAGGTTTTATAGCTGATTTATTTTTGTCCACTCACACCTTTTGTGTTTTTATTGGCCCTCCAGGTCGTGGGGCGATAATCGAGGTTGATCGAGAGGTGGAGGCATGAGTGAGTACGTGTGTGGCTATCCCTTGTTTGGAAAGTACTGAGGGTAATTTGGGAACTTCAGTTGACTTGTCAGACGGGAGCAGGACCGGGCACGGTTATCAATGTTCCTTAGGGGATGGTCCTATTATATGATATGCATGCATGTTTGTGAAACTGGAGGGTAAGAATGTATTTTGATAAATGTATTTCTAAAACTTTATTTTTGTCCACTCACACCATTTCTATTTTATTGACCCTCCAGGTCGTGGCGCGATAGTCGAGGCTGATCGGGAGGTGGAGGCATGAGTAGGCACATATGCGGTTATCCCTTGTTTGATAAATGTTGAGGGTAATTTCGGAACTTCAGTTAACTTGTCAGATGGGAGCAGGACCGGGCACGGTTATCTATGTTTTTCGGGGACGGGTCCTATCAAATTGGTATCAGAGCACTAGATTTCTGATTCTATTACCACGTCATGCCTCCGAAACGTAAGCCTCGTGCGCGACTTGGTAGTGGGACGAGTGTACGAGGGTATATGAGACCTCGTAATAGACCTCGGAATAAGATTGACCCTGGATTAGGGGTCAGATGTTAATCAGTGTACACTGTGAAATACTAACTGTTAAACACGGATTTGTGTGTGTCCCGAGAATGAATGAGCCCAGAGGCTAGAAACGTAGCACAATTGGGCAGATTGGACCCGGGATGAGATGATTCTCAGTGGATTCCTTAAGTGGAATGTGTGTCTAATGAGTCTAGAATATGATGGGATATCCGTTAGGCCTTATAGGTCGTATGAGATGTGGTTCACCAGCGGAAATTGCTTAGTGCCCATAGGTTGTATGGATGATTGTTATGAGATTGGACTCAAAAGGAGTCAAGATTGGACTCAAGAGGAGTCGAGATAGGAAAATGGGACTCAAAGTGAGTCAGGAGATCGGTTAGGACTCGAGATGAGTCATGGTAATATATCAGGGCTCGGGATGAGCCGTAAAGGTTGAAATATAACTATGGTTTTTGACACGGCCGACCCTTGATTGAGGAATGTTTGGCACCTGGGATGCCAAGAATTGGGATGGAGTCAAAGACTACTGGGTTATGAAGTTATGGATTGATATTGTTTAACCCTGTTTACCGAACTTATGGACTTGGATGGGTCGTGTCAATTTTACTTAGTGATTGAAAGTTCGGGCAGAGACCCGTAGTACACAGAGATTTGGCCTTAGGAGATGGTCCAGTGTAGTGGGACACTAGTTGGGTCCACTGGGGCATCAAATGTTAAGGTTAATTATCGCTCATAATTGTAAGTCGTCTGGTCACATCGTAAAGAAATGGTTATATCGAATGATAAAGTGATATGGCACTATTGGTGTGCAATGGAGCAGGGATTGGCTCCTGTAGTAATGGTTGATGTGACAGGTGGGGAAAAAGTTGGTAGGCCCGTGATGGACCGTAGGGGGCGTGGTCGGATTGGGACCACATGCCCGAGGATTACAGTTACTTAGCAGGAGGCATGAGTAGCCCTTGTAGTGATGACCTGGATACCTATTACTCGTGGTCATGACTTATGTATTTGGCAGGTTCCGAGCTATCCACTCTTCCATGTGTTGAAATTGTACATTTGACGGATGCGGAGATGTCCGTGATTGGTTAATGCATGGAAGTCGGTGAGCCGAATAGAGCTATAGATGTGATAAAATTGATGATATTTATGTGGTAACCTTGGTAAGGTAATTATATATGAAATTGGTAAGACCTAAGGGGGGTAGACCTATCAATGTGAGGCTACCCAGGATGACAGGTGTTATTCACCTAGTGGCTGACTTGGGGTTTTCTTGGACTCGGATGATTTGGATGTAATCCTTGGGATGGATTGATTGATGACTCACGATAACTCTATCGAGTATGTCGATTAGAGAGTGATATGTGGAGTCCAGTGTCAGGACCCACCCCGGTTTCACCCCGAAAACTGAGGTCAATCCTGCTCCCGTCTGACACCCCGACACGCAACTAAAGTAAACTCACGTAAACCACCAAAATACACAGTCAGATGCAGGAGAAAGTTTAAACATCCCGAATTCAAAGGTTTACAGAGCATAGTACTAAATAAAAAAGAAAGAAACCCGATAACCAGTACACGCACACGAAAAATTTAAAACACTTTGGGGTTGCTCTTGTAAATTCTATGCCTCCGACGCTGCCTCGACGCCGAAACCCCGCGCTAGCTCCACGACCTGGAGGGCAATTTAAAACAAAAGGTGTGAGTGGACCATAAAGAATAAAAGTTTCAAAAACCATTTAAAAACAAACCAGAGTTTTAGCCCTCCGTTTTGAAACCACACATGCATAACCCAGTTACCAAAAACAGTTATAAATCACAGTATCGCCACGAAACCAATTGCAGAAAACATCATAACAGCAGTTATAGAAATCATATCATAAGCATCATAAAACCGTGTCACAAAACATAAATATCAAACCATCATTATCCGATCAAACCTGCTGGACCTATCCGAGTCTTTAAACTCCCGAGTCTTTAAACTCAATCCAGGCCTCAATAATATCCGAGTCTTTAAACTCCCGAGTCTTTAAACTCAACAGGCCTACGGGGGAAATATCAATATATCCGAGTCTTTAGACTCCCGAGTCTTTAAACTCCCGAGTCTTTAAACTCAACAGGCCTACGGGGGAAATATCAATATATCCGAGTCTTTAGACTCCCGAGTCTTTAAACTCAATCCGGGTCTTTAAACCCAATCCGGGCTCGTCCCCCGTCAAACATAATATCCGGGTCTTTAAACCCAATATCCAGATCCAGCAAATCCAATCAAAACCATTGAAAAACCATTTCTAAATCCATCTCCAAACCCGAATCCGAAATCACCAGTCCGAAGCCCATCCAGCATCCAGAACCGTCATTCCGAACCCAAATCCGGAACTTCACTTTTCAACTTTAAAACCAAATCTAGATTCTCGAAATCCGATTCTAAAACCGAAAACCTTGATTATCAAATCACGTTCCAAAATCCCTTTACAACCATTAGAAATCATTTATCATTTAAAATCCCAAAACTATAACATTATAATCAGAAATCAACATTTTATCGTAAAACGTACTAAACCGAACTTTCTTGAAAAACGTGCCATTAGGTAAAACCAACATATAACCGTATGAGAAACATAAAAACATACTTAATAGTGTAACACGTAAATAAAAGCAGTTATGCATGCTCGAGTTTAGAGAAAGGGTCCACTCACAGTACCGAACCCTCAGTCACGTCCCGAACGTCCCGTACGTTCCTCAGCTTTCTCGGGAAATCCCGATCCTGTCAACAATCACCCAAGAGCATTACTAACACATATACTAAGGTCTACCTAATTTTCCCCAAGAATCCCCGGGTCCTAAACGTAACGAACCGGAACCCTAAACCTTCAACCTCGCGGAACTAACTTCAAACGACGTCCGATTAACTCGAAACCAATTCCATTAGACGCGTTACAACTCCTAGACCAAAAACCTAGTTGACCGTTTCCCTAAAAGCCTCCGCACTCGCCCCCACGCGCCGCCCAAAGTGGCTGCGCGAGGGCCTCACGCGTCTGCACAGGATCACTATTCATCGTCATCTTCCTCGCGTGAACCGGCCTGAACCGGCGTTCCCGGTTCTCCGCCGTCCGTCCACTAATTCGACTCCTTTCTTTACCATCCTCAACGTCCAGTCCTAAGCAATCCATTCCCCTTACTCTAACACCTCGACACAGTCCCTAGATCATCGTCCCAAACTCGACACAAAAACTCGTCTGTCCCCTGTTTCCCATTCCGGCCACCCAAGTAACCCCCTGTCACGGCAACTACCCTAGACGACTCCTAGGACCCTCCTAAAGCTCACCCAACTCACCAAATCCCTCGACTCTCACTTAAAACCCACGACTTACCATTTGAATCACGACGGCAAAACAGAGCAAGCAAAGGAAAACAGAGAAATTACCTGTACGCCGACCACCTCCGTGAGCTCTGCTGGATCTACTCCACTCTCCTCCGTCCTCATAACACCACTACGGGTCCAATTTAACAGGTTTGTCACGGGAAATGCTCAACCCTGCACGGTGGTCCTCTGATTTGTACTCCCTGTTTCCTGCTAACTCACGCCTCACACACACACCCAATTACTCAGCTTCACTCCTCAGCTCTCACTCGATCTCCAGTTTCTCACTCACTCACCAGGATACACAAACACTCCCTTCACCCGATCGATTTCACTTTCTAGCCTCACTCTGTTCTCTCCTCATCGAACAAACACGAACACATACCTATATAATTGGAGCCGTGCTTCCTAGAACCAACCAGACCCCTAACATGTGTCACCATCCCCTCAGCCTTCTCACAAGTGGCTCCATCACAGCTGTACACCTGTCCCTATCCAATTGCACAATTTCCAATGTGCAAAAGACCAGAATACCCCTCTTTTGAGCCAAAATTACGATAATACCACTACCTTCCTAGACCAGTAACTCACACGTTCTAACTCCGATGAACACGTGCCGCCTGTCGTTGAACTCAGGACGACGAGATCTACCTAACGGTCCTAGGTCAACGTGTCAAAATCCGATCGTACGAAAAGTCAACTCTTCCCCCTATTTTACCCAAATTACGGTAATGCCCTCAACCTTCCGAACATCATAACTTCTTCCTGGGATGTCGAAATCGGGCGAGCCACCTGTCTACGGATTCATGACGTCCCGAACTACGTCACGGTCATCGGTCAAAGTCCATTTGACCACCCGAACTCAAAGTCAACAATTTGCCCGAACCAGGGTAAAATCGTCCTTCTACACCAACGGACCTGTCGTAACGAACTAACCACCGATTAAACTCACTAATCCCATCTTAAACATGGTCTTAATCCTAATTTCCAGGACGGGTCGTTACAACCTACTCTCCTAAAAAGAATTTCGTCCCCGAAATTCTACAGCTAGTTCCCGACACCTAGGGTCTCCTACCCGGTAATCAATACTAGCTTAACAACAACCACTCCTGGGTTTCCTATCTATCATCTCCACCTTGGGTATTTCACTCCCTCGACTACTACTTCGACCACTTGTCGGATAAATCTACAATGTCTTAAAGGTAAACTCTAGATTGTGGGTTCTCTCCTTCAATAACCTCATATCGATCAGTTATAGTCACTCTTTTCCTATTCCTTGTGTCATCCTTCAACGGAACTCACCCTAAGCTGTAACCTCGTCACTCCAGGTCACCTAGGGTAAGGCCTAACTAGACCCCGAAATCCAACAATAAACACGACACAACTAAGGATAGTAAAAGTACCTGTCCCCGCACCTGGTGCTGACTGAACCTCCTGCTGAGTCATTGCAAACACTCGGCCCTGAGATCCTGAAGATCTACCACGTCCCCTCGAACTACTAATGGCACCACCACCTCCACTAGTGCCCGCTGTCCCTAACGCTGTACTCTGTCCGGGCTCTGCCGTTCCTCGGCCTACACCACCTTCATGTGGTAACAGTGGACACTCACGTTGGAAATGACCTCGCTCTCCACAGTAGAAACAAACATCCCAACCAGAAGGACTCGGTCTCCTTGTTGACGCAACAAACGTCGTACTAGCTTGCGGAGTTGGCTGTGTTCGGTAACCACGGAATCCTGAACTCTGGAAACTACCAGGTCTACCGAAATGATCATCGCCCGCCGACGATGCTCCACTGAAGTTACCTCTCTTCGGTGTCCTCAAACTCGAAGCTCCCGAAAAAGATGGCTCCCGGTGTCGCACCGGCAAACTAGCCTCAACCCTCACCGCAGCGTTTGACAACTCTCGGAGGGCAGTAAACGATCCATCTGTCACGATGGCTCGAATCTCACCTCGTAGACCTAACTCAAACCTACGGCACTTCTCGGCTTCAGTAGCCACAAACGCAGGAGCAAACCGAGACAACATCTGGAAATTCTGTTCGTACTCAACCACACTCATACTCCCCTGTTGGAGCTGCAGAAACTCTGCCTCCTTGGCATCTCGCAAAGAACGAGGGTAATACTGATCTAAGAACCTCTCCCGAAACGTCTCCCAGGTCGCTGTGTGGGCGTCCCAGCCAGACAACTCAAGGGTATACCACCGCTCGTACGCCGCACCATCCAGTAAAAATGTAGCCAGTAACACTCGATCCTCCGGTGGGCAATGCATTACTGCAAAGATCCGCTCAAGTCTCGTGATCCACCTCTTAGCTTCCTCAGGATCTGTCCCACCACTAAAAGTCGTAGCCCCAAGCCGCTGGGCTCGCTCAATCGTAGCACTCTCTGTCCCTCTTGCTGCTTCGTCTTCAGGTCGTGGAGAGGGTCTACGTCTCGGAGGCGTCGTCAATCGCACGCTGAACGAGACATAGAAACAGTCAAACAACCTCACAAACCAACAAACCTGACAAACTCAACAAACCTATGCTCTGATACCAATTGTCAGGACCCACCCCGGTTTCACCCCGAAAACCGAGGTCAATCCTGCTCCTGTCTGACACCCCGACACGCAACTAAAGTAAACTCACGTAAACCACCAAAATACACAGTCAGACATAGGAGAAACTTTAAACATCCCGAAGTCAAAGGTTTACAGAGCATAGTACTAAATACAAAAGAAAAAAATCGATAACCAGTACACACACATGGAAAATTTAAAACACTCCGGGGTTGCTCTTGTAAATTCTATGCCTCCGAAGCTGCCTCGACGCCGAAACCCCTCGCTAGCTCCACGAACTGGAGGGCAATTTAAAACAGAAGGTGTGAGTGGACCATAAAGAATAAAAGTTTCAAAAACCATTTAAAAACAAACCAGAGTTTTAGCCCTCCGTTTTGAAACCACACATGCATAACCCAGTTACCAAAAACAGTTATAAATCACAGTATCGCTGTAACAACCCGTCCCAGAAACTCGGGTTAAGATAGTGATTAAGCTGGGATTAGTGAGTGTAATCGGTGACTCGTGGGTAAATGACAATTTTGCCCCTAGTTTGGGCAAAAAGTTGACTTTTAGTTCGGGTGGTCAAATGGGCTTTGACTGGTGACCAGGATGTAGTTCGGGACGTCACGAACCCGTAGGCAGGTGGCACGCCCGATTACGACATCCGAGGAGGAAGTTATGATGTTCGGAAGGTTGAGGGCATAACCGTAATGTGACTAAATTAAGGGGAAAAGTTGACTTTTTGTACGAATGGGTTTTGGTATGTTGACCTAGGATACTTAGATAGATCTCGTCGTCCTGAGTTCGATGACAGGCTGCACGTATTCATCGGACTTACTGTGGGAGTTACGGGTCTAGAACGTAGTGGCAAAGTTGTAATTTTGGGGTTCTAGGAAGGGCATTTTGGTCTTTTTGCACCTTGGGATTTGTGCAACAGAGAGGGAAAATGGAAGGCTGAGATTGAGACAGATGCGAGGGAGAGGAAAGGAATGTGACGCGTGGCAAGGGCCTAGTGGCTTCTAGGCGTGTGCACGGCCCCAATTATTTGGGGTGCACGTGTGTGTGTGTTCTTCGTCGATCCAGAGAGAAACAGAGGGGGAGAATTGAGAGAAATTGGACAGTGTTTTGCGTGAGTGTGTGAATTGGTGAGGGAGTGAGTGATTAGAGATCCAGAGGGAGACAAAGAGGAGGTTGTGAGGTACAGTGGTAGTGTGTGGGGGAGTTGTGAGCCACAGGAAAACGGGGAGGAAAACAGGGAGGAAGTGAGTGGTTGTGGGTGGTGTTGCGGCTGTGATCGATCAAGCGAGGCCAGAGGAGGTGTCCAGAGGCTGGAGGTGGACGGGAGGAGCTACTGCCTCACGGCTGAGCTCACGACGGCGACAGGAGGCAGGTAATTTCTTATTTTCCCTTTCGATACTCTGTTTTGCCGTCGAATTTCAGATCGGAAGTCGTGAGTTTTGGGTGAGAGTCGACGGTCTTGGTGAGTTGGGTGAGGTTTAGGACAGTCCTAGGAAGAGTTTGGTGTAACCACCGTGACGGGGGAAGACTTGGGTGGCCGGAGAAGGAAACAGGACAGGTGTTCGGGTTTCTGTTTGAGCTTGAGTCGACGGGTTAGAGCCTGAGACGAGGAGTTTGAGTGAGGGGGATGAGTTCCTTAGGAAGGGACGAAGCAGTGGGTGAAGAGAGGAATCGATTTGGTGCAGGTACGGCGGAGAACCGCTGACGCCGGTTCAAGTTGCAGACACTGTGCTGAACCGGGTCTGCTCGAGGTTGAAGGTGTACTGTAGCTGGCGCGTAAGGGCCACGCGCAGCCACTTTGACCGGCGCGTGGGGGCGCGTACGGCGGCGGTTGGGAAAGTGGTCAGCATGGTTTTTGGTCTAGGTGTTGTGACGAGTCTAATGGAGTTGGTTTCGGGTTAATCGGACGTCGAATCGAAGTAATTTCGTGAGGGTGACGGTTTAGGGTTCCGATTCGTTACGTTTAGGACCGGGGGATTTTTGAGGGAATTTAGGTGGATCCTCGTAGACGTGTTAGTAACGTATTTTGGTGGTTGTTGACAGGATCAGGAGTTCCCGAGGAAGCTGAGGAACGTACGAGACGTTCGGGACACGATTGAGGGCTCGGTATTGTGAGTGGACCCTTTCCTTAAACTCGAACATGCATAACTGCTTTTCTATAATTGTTTTATATACACGATTTCATGATTGTTGGATTTATGACGTGGTTTTATATAATTGCACGGTTTTCGAGAAATAACGTATTTGGTACGTTTTACGAGAAAGTGTGAATTCTGCATATTAAGCTATGGTTTTGGGGTTTTAAACGTTAAAGGATTTTCAATGATTATAAGTGGATTTTAGAACATGATTTGATAATCAAGGATTTTCGGTTTTGAAAGCGGATTTCGAGAATCGAGAATTGGTTTTAAGATTGGAAAGTGGATTTCTGGATTTGGGTTCGGAATGACGGTTCTGGATGCCGGAAGGGCTTCGAACCGGTGATTTCGGATTCGGGTTTGGATGTGGATTTAGAAAAAGGTTTTCAAATAGTTTTGATTGGATTTGCTGGATCTGGATATTGGGTTTAAAGACCCGGATATTGATTTGACGGGGGACGGGCCCGGATTGGGTTTAAAGACCCGGATTGAGTTTAAATACTCGGGAGTTTAAAGACTCGGATATATTGATATTTCCCCCGTAGGCCTGTTGAGTTTAAAGACTCGGATATTATTGAGGCCTGGATTGAGTTTAAAGACTCGGATAGCTCCAGCAGGTTTGATCGACAAATGATTGGTTGAACTTTATGTTTTACGTTACGGTTTTTATGATGCTTATGATATGATTTCTATAACTGTTTTATAGTGTTTCTGTTTCTTATGATATTTTATGATGATTGATTTATAACCGTTTTGATAACTGGGTTATGCATGTGGTTTCAAAACGGAGGGCTAAACCCGGTTTTCTTATAAAATGGTTTTGGAAATTCTTATTTTACTCTGGTCCACTCACACCTTCTGTTTTTAACCGCCCTCCAGGTTGTGGAGCTAGAGCGAGGTTCCGGCGTCGAGGCAGCGTCTGAGGCATAGAAGTTACGAGAGGGATCCCAGAGTATTTCGTTTAATTTTTCGTGTGCGTGTATTTAGTTTCTTTCTTTTTTATTGAGCACTATGCTCTGTAAACATTTAACTTCGGGATATGTAGTATAATTTCTCCTGCGTCTGACTGAATTAGGGTGTCAGACGGGAGCAGAATTTACCTCGGTTTTCGGGGTGAAACAGGGGTGGGTCCTGACAATCGCCACGAAACCAATTGCAGAAAACATCATAAAAGCAGTTATAGAAATCATATCATAAGCATCATAAAACCGTGTCACAAAACATAAATACCAAACCATCATTATCCGATCAAACCTGCTGGACCTATCCGAGTCTTTAAACTCCCGAGTCTTTAAACTCAATCCAGGCCTCAATAATATCCGAGTCTTTAAACTCCCGAGTCTTTAAACTCAATAGGCCTACAGGGGAAATATCAATATATCCGAGTCTTTAAACTCTCGAGTCTTTAAACTCAATCCGGGTCTTTAAACCCAATCCGGGCCCGTCAGCCGTCAAACATAATATCCGGATCTTTAAACCCAATATCCAGATCCATCAAATCCAATGAAAACCATTGAAAAACCATTTCTAAATCCATCTCCAAACCCGAATCCGAAATCACCGGTCTGAAGCCCTTCCAGCGTCCAGAACCGTCATTCCGATCCTAAATCCGGAACTTCACTTTTCAACTTTAAAACCAAATCTAGATTCTCGAAATCCGATTCTAAAACCGAAAACCTTGATTATCAAATCACGTTCCAAAATCCCTTTATAACCATTAGAAATCATTTATCATTTAAAATCCCGAAACTATAACATTATAATCAGAAATCAACCTTTTATCGTAAAACGTACTAAATCGAACTTTCTCGAAAAACGTGCCATTAGGTAAAACCAACATATAACCGTATAAGAAACATAAAAACATACTTAATAGTGTAACACGTAAATAAAAGCAGTTATGCATGCTCGAGTTTAGAGAAAGGGTCCACTCACAGTACCGAACCCTCAGTCACATCCCGAACGTCCCGTACGTTCCTCAGCTTCCTCGAGAAATCCCGATCCTGTCAACAATCACCCAAGAACGTTACTAACACATATACTAAGGTCCACCTAATTTTCCCCAAAAATCCCCGGGTCCTAAACGTAACGAACCGGAACCCTAAACCTTCAACCTCGCGGAACTAACTTCAAACGACGTCTGATTAACCCGAAACCAATTCCATTAGACGCGTTACAACTCCTAGACCAAAAACCTAGTTAACCGTTTCCCCAAAAGCCGCCGCACTCGCCCCCACGCGCCGCCCAAAGTGGTTGCGCGTGGGCCTCAAGCGCCTGTACATGATCACTGTTCATCGTCGTCTTCCTCGCGTGAACCGACCTGAACCGGCGTTCCCGGTTCTCCGCCGTCCATCCACTAATTCGACTCCTTTCTTTACCATCCTCACCGTCCAGTCCTAAGAAATCCATTCCCCTTACTCTAACACCTTGACACAGTCCCTAGATCATCGTCCCAAACTTGACACAAAAACTCGTCTGTCCCCTGTTTCCCATTCCGGCCACCCAGGTAACCCCCCGTCACGGTAACCACCCTAGACGACTCCTAGGACCCTTCTAAAGCTCACCCAACTCACCAAATCCCTCGACTCTTACTTAAAACCCACGACTTACCGTTTGAATCACGGCGGCAAAACAGAGCAAGCAAAGGAAAACAGGGAAATTACCTGTACGCCGACCACCTCCGTGAGCTCTGCTGGATCTACTCCACTCTCTTCCGTCCTCACAACACCACTACAGATCCAATTTAACAGGTTTGTCACGGGAAATGCTCAACCCTGCACGGTGGTCCTCTGATTTGTACTCCTTGTTTCCTGCGAACTCACGCCTCACACACACACCCAATTACTCAGCTTCACTCCTCAGCTCTCACTCGATCTCCAGTTTCTCGCTCACTCACCAGGATACACAAACACTCCCTTCACCCGATCGATTTCACTCTCTAGCCTCACTCTGTTCTCTCCTCATTGAACAAACACGAACACATACCCATATAATTGGAGCCGTGCTTCCTAGAACCAACCAGACCCCTAACACGTGTCACCATCCCCTCAGCCTTCTCACAAGTGGCTCCATCACAGCTGTACACATGTCCCCTATCCAATTGCACAATTCCCAATGTGCAAAAGACTAGAATACCCCTCTTTTGAGCCAAAATTACGATAATACCATTACCTTCCTAGACCCGTAACTCACACGTCCTAACTCCGATGAACACGTGCCGCCTGTCGTTGAACTCAGGACGACGAGATCTACCTAATGGTCCTAGGTCAACTTGTCAAAACCCGATCGTACGAAAGGTCAACTCTTCCCCCTATTTTACCCAAATTACGGTAATGCCCTCAACCTCCCGAACATCATAACTTCCTCCTCGGATGTCAGAATCGGGCGTGCCACCTGTCTACGGATTCGTGATGTTTCGAACTACATCACGGTCATCGATCAAAATTAATTTGGCCATCTGAACTCAAAGTCAACAATTTGCCCGAACCAGGGCAAAATCGTCCTTCTACACCAACGAACCTGTCGTAACGAACTAACCACCGATTAAACTCATTAATCCCATCTTAAACACGGTCTTAATCCTAATTTCCGGGACGGGTCGTTACATCCAGGATTACCAAAGGTTGTATTTCAGGGAGACTAGAGGATGTTACCCTCTAGAATGATATTGAACCTCACAATTGATGGACTGTTGGTTCGAGGTAATCAAGGTTCACTGGTCAGATGTGTGGCATATGTGATTAATGTATGAGATGCCTAATGATGACTGAAGATGTACAGATTTTTCAATACGTCTCCTGAGATTTTGCCAGGATGAGAAATTGAGTTTGTGATGGAGATCATGTTGAGTATACGAGTTGTTTCTCGTACGCCTTGGTATGTGGCACCTATGGAGTCACAAGGACTGAAGGTGCAAGTATAGGACTTGATAGATCCTGGTTCGTTCGGCCAAGTGTCGCCGTGGGGAACCCAGTGGTGTTAAAGCGGAAAAAGGGATGATGGTCCGAGCTTACATGTCGATTTTGTACAACTTAATAAGGTAACGGTATGGAATGAGTATCCCTTCTCATGTGCTAATGATTTGTGGTTATGTTGGAAATATGTGATTATGGGGCCTCATGAGAGTGGCCAACAGAGTGATGATTAATAGTCATGAGTAAAAGAGAAAAATATGATGTCAGGATTTGATGTGGCTAAGGTTAGCCCATGGTGATGCTTTTGGATGGGCAAATGAACCGGTTATGTTTGTGAGATGATGAGTCAGGTATTCTGACCCCATGTGATTGCTGTATGGTACCATGATTGACGATTGGTTGATGTATTCACATTTACGGATGGGCATGTGATATACTGAATAGATGGATGTATTGAATGCCCTCAGAGAGAAAAATATATGGTTGAATAAGTGTTAGGTCTAGTCGACCAGAGTAGGTTCGTGGAACATATACGAATGGTCGGGATTAGTGTGAATCCCAGGAGAAACAAATATGTTGGTCAATGGAAAATAATTAAGGACTATCACGGGGAACATGAGTTGTTTTGAGATTGGATGGACCACAGAAGATTGTAGAGGGAATCTCTTACAATGTGTTTCCAGTTATGGTGATTAACCCAAAAGGAGGTCAGAGTTATTAGAAATGAAAACTGAAATAGAATGAATACAAAGTAGAGAAACCCTGACTTATGTTCGATGTGACCTTTTCTGTGTGCATAGTGATATGTCACTATGAGATTTGGGATTTGGTGCAATGTGGTGTGGTAGCATGAGGCTGGGATGGCTAATGCTAGCTGAACCCTCAAGAGTTTTACTTTCCTTGCATGATTTGGGATCGACCATAGTGACCCATGGATCGAGTACGCAAAGGTCATATGTTAGGACCCGACCCTCCTCGGTCAGGACCCGACTCATCTAGCACCATATTGTCCGTTTTGGGCCTCGCCCTCACGGTTTTGTTTTCGGGAGCTCATGGTGCAACTTCCCAGGGGGTCACCCATCATGGAATTGCACCAGCCTCAACTCGCTTAACTTTGGGGTTTCAATCCCCCCCAAAGCCACTTGAGCTCCCAAAAGTCCTAGTGCTAGATAGGTGTGTGCCTACACCTTTAAGGCACACCATCATCCTCTCCCAGACCATTCCTCCTCGCAGGAATATGAGATTGTTCACCGTTCCCTCCAGGACACGAGTCTTATAATCCACCCCCCTTAGGGCCCAGCGTCCTCGCTGGCACACTTCCTGGTCGGGGTCTGGCTTTGATACCAAATTGCCAGGACCCAACCCTCCTCGGTCAGGACCCGACACATCTAGCACCATATTGTCTGGATGGGCATGTGATATACTGAACAGATGGATGTATTGAATGCCCTCAGAGAGAAAAATATATGGTTGAATAAGTGTTAGGTCTAGTCGACTAGAGTAGGTTCGTGGAACCTATACGAATGGTCGGGATTAGTGTGAATCCCAGGAGAAACAAATATGTTGGTCAATGGAAAATAATTAAAGACTATCACGGGGAACATGAGTTGTTTTGAGATTGGATGGACCATAGAAGATTGTAGAGGGGTTCTCTTACAATGTGTTTCCAGTTATGGTGATTAACCCGAAAGGAGGTCAGAGTTATTGGAAATGAAAACTGAAATAGAATGAATACAAAGTAGAGAAACCCTGACTTATGTTCGATGTGACCTTTTCTGTGTGCATAGTGATATGTCACTATGAGATTTGGGATTTGGTGCAATGTGGTGTGGTAGCATGAGGCTGGGATGGCTGATGCTAGCTGAACCCTCAAGAGTTTTACTTTCCTTGCATGATTTGGGATCGACCATAGTGACCCATGGATCGAGTACGCAAAGGTCATATGTTAGGACCCGACCCTCCTCGGTCAGGACCCGACTCATCTAGCACCATATTGTCCGTTTTGGGCCTCGCCCTCACGGTTTTGTTTTCGGGAGCTCATGGTGCAACTTCCCAGGGGGTCACCCATCATGGAATTGCACCAGCCTCAACTCGCTTAACTTTGGGGTTTCAATCCCCCCCAAAGCTACTTGAGCTCCCAAAAAGCCTAGTGCTAGATAGGTGTGTGCCTACACCTTTAAGGCACACCACCATCCTCTCCCAGACCATTCCTCCTCGCAGGAATATGAGATTGTTCACCGTTCCCTCCAGGACACGAGTCTTATAATCCACCCCCCTTAGGGCCCAGCGTCCTCGCTGGCACACTTCCTGGTCGGGGTCTGGCTTTGATACCAAATTGCCAGGACCCAACCCTCCTCGGTCAGGACCCGACACATCTAGCACTATATTGTCCGCTTTGGGTCTCGCCCTCACGGTTTTGTTTTCGTGAGCTCATGGTGCAACTTCCCAGGGGGTCACCCATCATGGAATTGCACCAGCCTCAACTCGCTTAACTTTGGGGTTCCAATCCCCCCCAAAGCCACTTGAGCTCCCAAAAGGCCTAGTGCTAGATAGGTGTATGCCTATACCTTTAAGGCACACCACCATCCTCTCCCAGACCATTCCCCCTTGCAGGAATGTGGGATTGTTCACCGTTCCCTCCAGGACACTAGTCTTACATCATACCTCTGGGAAGGAATGTACGAGTATTGTATCGACCATCAGGATTGATAATGATTAATAAGCAGAAAAGCCTAATGTGTGATGAGGCGATGGTCAGAATACATTGAGATCACAACCGCATTGTAAGGTCAGGTATCAATTGCGGGGAGGCTAATAAGATAGTCGGCCGAGGATTGACATGTTTGATCCTGTTAGTGATGAAACTCCATAGGATTGGAGTGGTACATGCTTTTTGATCATTTGGACTGCTGGGGTACAACTACAGGATCATACGTGGTGTATGATGTTGGATGGAGTCGAGGTTAAAGAATGGATATGATTTGCGATCTCATATGAAAGATTGTATTGAGTGCCAAGTATTGTGTCAGGACCCATCCCAAATATCACCTCGATACCCGGGACGAACCCTGCTCCCTTCTGACAATCACACTTAAAGTACCAAAAGAACCTAAAAATAACCATAAGCATAACTATCAGACAAGGGAGAAAATATAATACAACCGTAATACAGAGCATAGTGTTATACAAAACAAGCACAAAAGTCCTACTAGGCTAATCTCGCAACGGAAGAACGTCGTAAGCTCTATGCCTCGGTTCCTGCCTCAAGGTTCACCCCAACGCTATCACCACGACCTGGAGGGTAATTTAAAACCAGAAAAATGTGAGTGGACTAAAGAGAAAATAAAAGTTTCAAACACGACTTAAGAACAAAACAGCTTTAAGAAAACAACAAGATTTTTCCCTCCATTTTAAAATAAAGTATGCATGTCTAACGAAGTATCAGAAAACCACCTTATAACACAGTATAACAAATATGCTAAGATAGTATCATAAAAATCAAATCCACTAATGTCAAAGTCCGATCAAACCTACTGGGTCTATCCGAGTCTTTAAACTCAAACCAGGCCTCAAATGTAATCCGAGTCTTTAAACTCCCGAGTCTTTAAACTCAACAGGCCTACGGGGGTAATATCGTAAATATCCGAGTCTTTAAACTCCCGAGTCTTTAAACTCAATCTAGGCCTGTCCCCCTTCCATCAGAATCTGGGTCTTTAAACCCAATATCCAGATCCAGCAAATCCAATCCAAAACCGATTGAAAACCAATTCTAAATCCATATCCAAACTTGAATCCGAAATCACCGGTCCGAAGCTCTTCCGGCATCCAGAACCGTCATTTCGAACCCAAATCCGGAATTCCACTTTTCAACTTTAAAATCAAATCTCGATTCTCGAAATCTGATTCTAAAACCGAAAACCTTGATTACCAAAATCATGTCTCATAATCCATTTATAACCATAAGAAAATAATTATAGATTGAAATTCCAAAAGCTTAGCATCAAAATCAGAAATCAAGCTTTTTCTCGAAAAACGTACGAAAGCCCGAAAATGTCTCGAAAAACGTGCAACACATATAACATAATTAAAAAGCATAAAAACATACTTAAAATCATAAAACATAAATAAAAGCAGTTAGGCATGCTCGTAAGAAAAGAAGGAGTCCACTCACGAGTCTGAAAGCGTCAATCGCGTTCCGTGCGCTCCTCAACCGTCTCAGGCGTCTCTCGTCCTGTCAATAGTCACAAAATAGGGTCACAAATACGTCAAATACGCTAAACCTATTTTCCCCAATTTTTCTGGAATTTAAACGTAATTTAAATTTAAACCCTAAACCGTCCGGATCCTAGAACTATCCCGAAACAACGTCTTATTAACCCGAAACTTGTCCCAGTGGATTCGTTATAGCATTTAAACCAAAAATCATGTTGGAAGGTTCCTCAGAATCCTCCCCAAGCGCCCTCACGCGCCGCCCAAAGTGGCTGCGCGTGGGCCTCACGCGCCTGCACCAGTGCACTGTTCATCATCGTCTTCATTGGGTGAACCGGTCTGAACCGGCGCACCCGGTTCTCTGTCATTCCTCCATCATTTTCAACCATTCCAATCCCAAAAGTTTCGTCCAGTTTCCAGCAATCATTTCCAGTCCTAAAATCTAGAAATCCTAGCCTCTAACCCATCGTCTTCAACCTCGAAACAAAATAGCCCGAAACCTCTGTTTCGGTTCCCGGCCACCCAGACACTCCCCCGTCACGGAAACCCCCCTAGACGACTCCTAGGAACCTCCTGAGTCTCACAGCACTCACCAAATCCCTCGACTCAGTCCCAAAAGCCACGACTTTTGGATTAAGTAAAATTGGAAAACAGGGGATTTTGAGCTTACCGTCGATTCGTCCTCCGCCGTTCGCACCGCCGTGCACCACGGTGTCCACTGGGTCTCCCTCAGCCGTCTTAACCCCCTCTCAGCTTGGATTGGATCGACACACGGCACAACCACCACCAATTCCCACGACCCTCTCTGTTTTCCCTGAAAATTGAACCTCACAACCTCGTTCTTCCTTGTATGATTCCACTCCCAATTCCAGTCACCAGCTTCTCTTCTTCCCTCTGTCACTCTCACCAATCACAAAAACCTCACACACTCACTGAATCGATCAAAATTTTTGTTCTTCAAACCCAATGCACGGTTTGAAATCAACCACAATGTGCCCGTGTTTATTGTAACCACCTAGAAACCTCTAGGTCACTTCCACGTGTCCCAATTTCTATGGACCAAAACACAAATATCCAATCCCACCTCAACCAATTAGCCTTATGTGATTGGCCCTAAAGAGAAAAATACCAAAATGCCCCTAGAATTAAAATTACCATTTTGCCCTCCAACTTCTCAGACCCATAACTAATCCATCCTACGTCCGATGACAGCGTGCCGGCCTGTCATTGTACTCAGGACGTCGAAACCTATCTAACGGTCCTTGGTCTACATGAAAATCAAAAGTCCAATAAAAATTCAACATTTTCCTCTATTTAACCAAAATTACGGTAACACCCTCAATCTTCCGAACGTCATAACTTTTTCTCCGATTGTCCAAATCGGACATGCCACCTGTCTACAGACTCGTGACGTCCTAAACTACGGCACGGTCAATGGTCAACGCTCATTCAGCCTACAAATAAAAAAGTCAACTTTGACACACTATTCACAAGGGTAAAATCGTCCTTTTAATACAAATCTTTTACAAAATTACATTTGTACCCTTCCTGAAGGTACGAGTTGTTACATATTGGCAGGAGGTAGGCATCAGTGAGGCCCATGAGGATAAACACAACAGAAAGAAAAGTTAAATTCATTATGCTTAGTGACCCTGGAAAAGGGGTATGTAGTGATTGACTTAATGAGGGAAATGAGTTCCCAATTTATTGGACCTTATGAGGTTATTGGCCTGGTGGCATATGCGTGGTAAGTTAAGCCATTGTACCATGTCATGAGTGGATGACATGTGATTGAGCTAATGATACGAATACTTGTGATTTTTGGATTGTGTATACTCGGACGTTGAGCGAGGCTTCGTATCCCGAGTAAGCTGGGATATGACTGCCCGTGGGATAGGGTTTTACGAAAGAGATTGTCCCGACATTGACCCAAAGACGAGGACTGATTTGTCTTTCGATAAGTTTCATTATGAGTTATATTCGGTTGAACCAGAAGGGTATGCGATTGATTATGTTTCTGGGTCACGTACATATTCCTCGGGAAAACTATCATGGTACTACTGATTGAAATTTCGAAGACGAAATTTTTAAGGGGGGTAAGTTGTAACGACCCGGAAATTCGAAAAAGTAAAATTTGAAAGAAAATGATGATTTTGGCCCTAGACTTGGGCGAACAGTTGACTTTTGATTCGAGCGGTCATACGAACTTTGACCGATGACTAAGACGTAGTCAGGGACGTCATAAGTTCATAGACAGGTGGCACGTCTGATTCCGACATTCGAGGAGAAAATTATGATGTTCGGAAGTTCAAGGGTAATTTGGTAATTTGATTAAAAAGGGGCCATTTGTTGACCTTTTGATTAGGACCGTGTTTGGACTTTCCGTAAATACCGTTGGATAGGTCTCAAGACGCTGAATCCGTAGATAGGGGGCACGCGTCAATCGGGGTTCGGATTGAAAAGTTACGAACCTCGAAATGCTAAGGGCATTTTGGTAATTAGCCATGAAAGGGCATTTTGGTCAATTGTGTTTTAAGGGGGGTAAATTTGTCCTTTTGTTAATGTGGATGAATCAGTAAATTGGATGACTCATTCAGCTTATTAGGTGACATCTGTCACGGGTAGGATGTGGATTAGTGGCAATGAAGATTAGTGGCAAGTGTGATTGGGCGGTGTGGATTAAATTGAGAAAACAAATGGTGCAGGTGTGTGTATTTGTGAAGGACAAAATAGAGCATGAACACAATTCATCATTGATCTCAGGTGACAATGAATCCTTAGTCTGGGATTGTGAGAATTTAAATAAAATCCAGAGAGAAAACGAAAGGATATTGAAGGAGGAATGATGGGCTTTGAACCCAGTTGTACTCAGACTCAAACCCGAAAACCCTTGATAAACCATCAGATTGAAATTGAATTTGTGGCCATTCATGAGTGAAATTGATATTTAATTAAGCCTCTTGAGATCATTTTCGAGTCGAACCCAATCTAAAACGAAAGAAAAGGACGTCGTTTTGACTGAGAACAGACATGGCAAGAACTGGAAAATTCAAAGATTGGGTCGTGTAATTAGAGGAGTTGGACGTTGAAATTGAGCTTGGAAGTATGTTTATATGGATCCTGCAAAGCTTCTGAGTGAATCAATTGCACGAATTCAATTGGAATTGATGAAGTTCAAAGAATGAACAGTGCAAGGTAGCCTTCGAGTTTTCATCTTCGAATTGAATAGACTGAGGAAAGTATTGATATAATTGATATTACAGATCTCTAATTCAAGTTAAAACGATACAATGAGCTTAATCAATTGAAGGAATCGAGTGGAAATTGACAGGATTCCAGCCGGGTCAAGCCGCGAGCCAACCGGACCCGTTTTACAGACAAACGGGCGAAGACAGTAACTGTAGCAGTTACTGTAGCACGCGCGTGGGCTTCCGCGCGCAGCCACTCACGGCGGCGCGTGTGTGTGTGTGTGGGGGGGGGGGGGGGAGGTGAGTGGGAATCCCGAGGTGAGTTTAACATGACTTTTGTCCCATTTAATGTAACGAACATTTTGGCACTGGTTTCGAGGAAATCGGACACCGTTTCGATATTGTTTTGAGGGTCCGAAGGTTTATGTTACGTTTAAAATACGTATTTAAATCCCGGAAAAATTGGGGGAAAATTATAGGATGTATATTGAGATGTTAGTGACCCTTGATAATGATTTTGGATAGGAATGATGATTTCCGGAATTTACAAAAAAACGTGCAGCTCGAAAAGCGATCGATAATATGGACGATGTGTGAATTGACTTTTGTTTTCTACCCAGAATGCATGCATATATGTTTTAAATGCTTTATGATATGATTTGGCATGATTGATGTTTCGATATGATGATTTCTGGATTTTGGGAATATTATATTATTTTATATGATTTTGGGCACAATTTTCGAGAAAATTATGAAGCTGTTGTTTTGGGCGAAGACCCGGGATTTGAGATTGGTTTTGACTCGGATTATCAGTCGGGAAATGATTTGATGGATTTATAGTGGTTTTGGCTATCTTTTATAGATTTGCGTGAAAATGATATTTTGGACTTGAGTCCCAATTGGATAGTGATTTTGACTCGGATTTGGAGTCACATGTGAATATCATGAAATTGTTGATTTTGATTTATAAAGTAAATTCTGGACACTGTTTTTATGATGGATTTGTGGAACTTGCTTTGTGAAAGCTATGTTTCGGGCAGAGGCCCTGTTGAAATGTTTTTTACTTGATTTGATATTTGAATGGTTTTCAAATGAGATTACTGGATTTGGTGACTGTTCCACATATACCATCCTATGTGATTTGATAGTCTCCTCCAGAAGTCGTAGATTCTGGAGTAGTCACGATCCACTGCCTAAAGATGAGTAGCTCCGAGGGAGGCTCAGTCTCAGGAGTGTGAGATTATGATGATATCCTCCAGACGTCGTAGATCATGGAGATGATATCACCCTAGATGTCGTAGATCCTAGGGAGGTACTCAAACGTGAGACACCCGAGTTTGCACGCGTTGTATTGATATCGTGACGGGTTACTTGGATATTGAGATTGGATATTGAGGATTGGTGGTACTAGGATTTATTGATATTTGTGTCCAGATACTTTATATCGTGCACTGACTTGATGAACATGAGTTTTATGGACCATGGGAAAACATGTTTTGATTTTATCGGTCCACTATTCATACTTGATTGATTTTACGCTATGACTCATGTTTTATGATATGCATGCATGTTTGTGAAACTTGAGGGTAAGAATGTATTTTGATAAATGTATTTCTAAAACTTTATTTTTGTCCACTCACACCGTTTCTGTTTTATTGACCCTCCAGGTCGTGGCACGATGGTCGAGGCTGATCGGGAGGTGGAGGCATGAGTAAGCACAGATGCGGTTATCCCTTGTTTGATAAGTGCCGATAGTAATTTCGGAACTTCAGTTAACTTGTCAGACGGGAGCAGGACCGGACACGGTTATCTATGTCCTTCGGGGACGGGTCCTGTCACTTTAAATATTTGTACCGGCCCTTGTTCTACATATATAGTTAGTACGACATATCTAGTTAGGACGAGAAGAGGCAGTTCATTCGCTTTCCATAATCTTAATACGTCCATCTCATATTCTCTGTACTAATGTTTCTTTTCTTGCATGACTCTTCGTTCACCAGATGCATGACTCTTCGCTCTCAAATGCACGATCATCTCCAACTTTTCTTTATCTGTTGACAGCTGCACTTTTTTTCTTTCGACTAAATTTTTATCCTAAAAAGTTTTATCCCAAAAAGTTTTTTCTAGTAAGATTTTTTAACGAGATAGCACCTCAAGTTTTGTCATCCTTCTTGCTTGAGGAATTATGTATTGTTAGTACGGTACCTAGCGAGTAGTCGACATTTTTTTGTATTTTATTCTCCGTGAATCATTTTAGGCCGCCATTCTTTTGATTGTGTTATTATTCCTAGTGATCACATTTGGGTTTTGATAGGTTTTGTACCTATCTGTTATACTATTTATAAATGTTTTCAATAAAACATTTCTCCTTTCAAAAAAAATTCTAAGGGAAGTGGTTGCTTGCATCACAAGGATTCTTATACGTAGTCGTGTATAGACATCACCCTTTCCTGGAATATATGATCGATCCAGCGGCAATAGATTTAATTAATTATTAATTATGGCACGAGATTTGCACTTTAGATGAGGATGAAAATTTCTATGGATCTTGACCCAAAAAAAAAAACGAAAATTTCTATGGCCTTTCTGTAATTTTGACTTTCAAACCAGACAAGAAAATGAACAGAAATGGGTTGCAGTTACACATGTACGTAGAAAAGCATCGCGGGAAGCCATAATTAAGAGGAAGTGTAAATATAATTATAAATAGGTAAAAAGTTTCCACAAGAAATTGTCGAAACTACACAAGAAAATGTCAAATTATGTCGAGAAACGACGGATACTTACGTGGTATATATATATATATATATATATATATTTATTTATTTACATGTTATAAAATAAATGCAAGGTGTATAATTGGCATTGTCATATTTGATAAGTAAAATTTAACAATACTGAAGCCTTAAGGACTGCAAAATATATATATCTTTATTGAAATGTTTAATCCTAATTTTAGTCTCATAAAGAGTCGAGTTGAAAATCAATTTATATATTTACCACCAATATTAAATCGAAAAGTCATAGGCTGAAGTTTGTAAATAAATTAGATATGAACCAAAAATTTGAGTCGATCTATATAGTAAGATGCAACATGTAAAGTTATTAAATTTCTCAATATTTCTCAATGGGAACTATTCAAATTGGTGTAATTACTTGATAAGCAAATTATGCAGTTTTTAAAAAAAAAATAATTTAGTAAATTTCTTTATTCAAATAATATGATCGATCATACCCTTTTAAAAATCAAATTAAGAGCACTAGGTTTTAATTTCATCATTTTGATTACCCTTTTAAAAAAATTAGTAAATTTATTTATCATATATATATATATATAAAGTTTGAGAGTCTAATGTCAAAATGGACCACTAGGTTTTAATTTCATCATTTTACTCCATAGAATTTTGAGATCACATCAATTAAAACCTAGTGCATTTAGCTAATATTTATTAAATGACTAATTAATTGGATTTAGCTAATATTTTTTAAATTAGTGCATTTAACAAACTATAATTAAGGGCATTAGATTTACATTTATCTTAAGTTTAATTAATTATGTTTCTATAGCTTGTTTAGTACACTAATTTGAAAGAGTAACTAAATCAAAATGATCGAAAAATAACATGACTAATATTTTTTAAAATTAATACCAAGAATGTCCTTAATTTAATTGTTGAAATATGCAGATAGAGTAAATTGATGTGATCTCAAAAGCACATGACCAGTGTAAAATGATGAAATTGAAACTTAGTGATTCATTCTGTCATTCTGATACTGACCTCCAAATCTTAAGATGTAAAATGATGTTTGCTCATGTATAAATATAGCAATTGCTGAAGAAAAAAAATCAAATAATATTATACATTTCATTTCTTTTGTTCACACCCTGGTGGAAATTATATTTTACCGATAATTATGTACAAACATCTTTTAAAATCGGAAAACGTAAATAATCAAAAAGCTTATAACTATGCAGTTTGCATATATACACACATATATATATACACATATATATATATAATATATATATATATGTTCTTGAGTACGTGATGATAGAAGTATCAAAGTTTTTATGTATACAGTTTGAATACTAAGTTATTTTTTGGGTCGGCTTTTATTCTCAATATGAATTAAAAACAGACACCAAACCTTAGTATCGAAACTTGATATATAATAAAAACTTAATACCGGGTATGATTAGTACGTAGCTAGAATTCACTCCCTACTTGTTCCCAGTTTTCTTCTTCCTGTCTCTTCCCAGAGCATCCTGAGTGCTTGGATAATTATCACGATCCGGCCTCGGAGGTGGCTGAGGCGACGGACCACCATTTCCATGCCTGGTGCTAGGCCAAATCACGGTGGCGGTATCGAGCGTTTGTTTGGAAGACATATGGCCTGATTGGTTTCTCTTAACAAGGATACTTGTGCAACAAGCTAAATATGATTTTTGGTTCGCATTTTGTTCCTGCGTTTGACATCTAATATAGCTCGCGGCATTGGGCATGTGAAGCCTATAGATAATGATCGAAGCTTCCAAGAAGTTAAGCTCATTAACGCGTACTTATATATACATATCTGTGTGAATGACTGAAGTTGTTTTACGGTTCCATATATTGCGTGGAGAACTTGATCTCCTCGTCAAACACCATTCCTCGAAAATATAATTAATTAGAAAATATTTAATTTGTTATGTATAACTCTATAACCATAAATCATTGGTAAATTGTGCAGCTGGCACGCATCTCATAACTCTTATAATATCGATATTATCCCTGATATGATATAGACAATGATGACATTTTATGATCTCTGCATAAATTTAATATATTTTAAATATATTAATTAATCAGATCAATGTCAATAATAAATAATCTCCTTGCGAGTAATTTATTATTATTTATATAGTTGATAATAGTGATTTCTCTCGGTAAAATCATTTATTAAACATCATCTCTTTCAACCAATCAGACGCTCCGGTGACTCACAAGGCTCCATTATAAATACATGGTCTCTCTTCACTTCAGGAGGTAATTAAAATTCATATCAAAACTCTGCCGGTTTATTTCTCTCGATTAAAGTGACTTTGACACCAGAGTGTTCTTGGTTAAACCACACCCCCAGGCTTCAATGTTAATCCCGATTATTTCTTGTTATTGCATTTAGGGATTAAGAATGATTAATTAGCTATTCTAAAATGCAGAGACGTGTTATTGACTATTTATCACTATTTTTCATTTCACACTGTCGCAACCAGGAAATTATATGGATGGTTTAAAATTAATTTAATTAAACCTCCATTTTTTCAATTTTCTTATTTCGCTTCTATTGATTTGCCAGTTTGCACCTGTTCTAGTCACGAACACGTTCGGTTCGTATCTGGTTTGCTGGTTAATTAGTTTGTGATTTGGCGATATGTTCGGTTTGATCTTTCAGCTTGTTTCTGGGAAATGTATGAGAAATTATGCAGCAATTTACTTGTAGGGCTTCGTAACCAGGAAATTATATGCATGGGTTAAAATCAATCCTCCATTTTATTAATTTTCTTATTTCTTTTCGATCGATTTGGTGATACGGTCAGTTTGATCAAATTGATCACATACACCTTGTTTTCTGGGAAAATTATGAGAAATTTTGAAGAAACTTACTTATACGTGGGCTTTGACGATTACTTCTTTTATTGCAAGTTAAATGATATGATGAATCCAAGTTTAATGAATTTTTTTGTGAACGTAAAATCTCATCTCTCGGGCCTGACGGCCATAAACAAAATCAATGAGACAATAAAAAAAATAAAAAAATCCGTACGTGGCTACCCAGCTATATAAAGGATGATCAGATTTTCGTGTAGGGTTAATTATTCATTATTGCAAGTTTGAAATTTAGAGCACTTAAAATTGCTCAAGAAAACAATGGTATATGTGATAATCAAAGAGCTTCAAATGTCCATGCTTGCTTTTCTTATGCTTACAGTTATGAGATATAACATTCGACCAATATTTAAATTGTTGTTTTATATGTTATCTACTTTAAGGTGATTCGGACTCAGAATCTCTTTCAATGTTAGAATTAACAAAGATATATATTATATACGTTAGTGTGATTTCAGGTTTTGAAAGAAAACAAAAAGATTCATTTTCATTTAACATAATTTTAGCCAAATAGGAAGGGTTGCGAACCCTTATTGTTAGCAGTAGAACCACTCATTATATATTGCATTTTATTTTTCTATCCTTCTGATATGAATTCTCCAATACTCCCCTCACATGGGACCACCGTATAGTGGGTCATACGTGAGTTAATGCTACATTGGTCATTAAGGACATAAACAAGGATAGGTAGTAAACTCGATCACTCAGACCAGGTATGACCCATTTTGGGCCAATCAAACCCATTTTCATACCATGTCAAAGAGAATGGAAAGAGTTTGCTAGAGTTTTATTAGGGTTGTATACTACTATTCTTCTTACTAGGAGGTACTTATATTATTACAATACAAAAGGTCAACTAGACCAAATAGGAAAATAATTACAATTCCTATAGGTACCCCAATTCCTATATTTACATGATATGGCTCTCACCAACAATTCCAAGCAATTATGCCTTCACTCTAGCTGCTCTCATTGTACTTAATTTGATTCCTTAAATTCTACCTTTCCAAGTTTTCTTTCAATACCCCACTCTCTTCGACCACCAAGTTTCGTTATTAACTTCAGGGAATTTTGAAGTCTATTAGGCATAAACATTTATGTATTGGTGACTAAAGACTTTTCTTAACACAATAATATATTTCAGTTTTTCACGAAAATGTATTCCATGATAGGACCCGTCCCAAATGGACTTTGATAACTGTGCCCAGTCCTGCTCCCGTCTGACAAGTCAACTGAAGTTCCAAAAACACCATCAGCACCTGTCAGACAAGGGATGATTGTACTGATTTTCGCTCATACATCCGCCTCTCGATCAGCCTCGAACTTCGTGTCACGGTCTGAAGGGTCATCAAAAACATAAAAGGTGTGAGTGGACAAAAATAATATCGTCTAAAAATACATTTCAAAACCGAATTATTTTCCCCTCCAGTTATAAAACATGCATGCATAGAGTAAAACACATGAATAACCAGATCTCATGCCAAATCATATGAAAACCATCAAGACACAACTATCAACATCAAACTGGTCACAATGACCATCATCAACAGTACTCGTCACTAGTACTCACATATCAAGCATAATAGTCAAATAGTACTACTCACAAGTACATAGACATCGATCATAAGATCATAATACCTACACTACTCATAAGTGCACAATCAATCACACAATCACATCTGCACTACTCGTAGGCAACCATCAAGCCACACTCTTGGGATCATACACATCTGGGCACAACCCTCGAGATCAGTCACATGTGGGCTCAACCCTCGGGATCAGTCACATCTGGACGAATACTACATCTCCAGGATCAGACGCATCCGAGTGGTACATCCAGGCTCAGTCGCATCCGAGAAGACAACACACCATGACAACTCCAGGATTAGACGCATCTGAGCGGAACTCTTGGGATCAGTCACATCTGGGCGAACACATTCCCAGGGTTAGACGCATCCGAGCAGTCCCCTCAGGCTCAGTCACATCCAAAGGGTACAAACAACTCACAAAGCCAACCACCAGGCTTTCATAAGGTTCTTGACTCGAAACCAAGTCAAACCATCTCAAACGGGGTCTCAAGCCCGAAACATCATGTCCATGAAATCATTTCATAAATCTGAAAATCATCAATTTAATCGTATAATCACGTTTGACTCCAAATCCAAGTCAAAATCATTTGTTAAACAGGGTCCGAGCCCGAAAGACTATTTTCACGTAAACTTCGTACAATCACATCCGGAAATCATTAAATATTCCATAAAATCATCATTGACTCACAATCCAAGTCAAAACACAATTTTCTAATTCGGGCCTAATCCAAAACATTGTTTTCACAGTTCATTGTAAATCGTGCATGAAAACCGATTAAATAATCCATAAAATCAACAAGAAATCACATCAAATCATTATGCAATCATTGCAACTCAAATCATGCAATCAATCATGTAAAACATTAACTACGCATGCATAACAGTTTATAAAACAAACGTCCACTCACACACTGTTCATGAGCCTCGATTCCAAGCTGTGCGCTTTTCTGTAATTTTCTGGAATCACGAATCCTGTCAAAAACCATTATCGAGGGTCACTAACACCTCAAATAATGTCATATTAAAATCCCATAATTTTCCGAAATTAAAATACGTATTTAAAACAAAACATAGCACTTCGGACCCACGAAACTATATCGAAACGGTATCTGATCGACTCGAAATATGTGCCAAAATGTTCATTACATCAATTACATGAATGTCATATTGATCGTACCTCGAAAAGATCACTCACGCGCCCCCACGTGCCGCCACAAGCAGATGCGTGTGAAGCCCACTCGTCGCCGCAAACAGCTGCGCGTGAAGCCCACGCGCTTGCAAAGTAACTGCTACAGTGCATCGTCCTCACCCGTCTCCTGCAAATGGGTCCTTCGACCCGATTAGATGACCCTACTGGAATTCATCAAATTCTCAATTAATTTTCACAATTCTTTCACCCAAGTCCATCTTCTTAAGCCCAAAAAAGGATCTACAATCTCAATTTTAAGCGAACTCACCTCAAAATTGAGAATCGAATTCTCCAATTTGAAGCTAAAGTTTCATTTCATCGTTCCAAGCCATCCCTAGCTTAAATTTTCACGTTTACACTTCCATTTGACTCGCTAGGGACCAAGGATCACAACTCCAACATCAATTGCACTAATTAATTATCCAAACTCGAAATCAACCTCAAGGTTTTATGGGGGTTTCGGGTTTTCTGGGTTATGGGTTTCCATTCATCATCCCTTCCTTCATTTCTTTCCTTTCCACTCGTCTTTCTCTCTCAATTCTCTGTTTCCATTTTTGTGTCTCGAATGGTTGTTGTGAAGATCAATCCCCAGTTAATCAATTCACATTCTTCTTTAGTTCTCTGTTGTTTTTTTTTTTGTTTTTTTTTCAATTAACACACATAGAACGATCACAGTGCCACCAATCCTTATTTCAAAGTGACAAATGTCGCATAATAGACAAGGTGAGTCACCAATGTTGGTGACACAACAAAATAGAAGAAAAGTACAATTTGCCCCTTAAACTACAAATGATCAAAATACCCTTGGGCTTTAAACTACGAAAAATGCCCCTTGTTGTTTTAGACCTGTAACTCATTCATTCGAACTCCGATTTCGACGTACCTCCTGTTTACGAACTCAGCATCTCAAGACCTACACAATGGTCCTTACGAAAAGTCCAAAAAGTGTCCCGAGTAAAAAGTCAACTTTTGACCCATGAAACAAAGGGTAAAAACGTCATTTTACATACCAATTTTCAAATATACATTTCTCAAATTTTCGGGGTGTCACATTCCATCTACAACATCGGTATTCCAAAATACACGATGTTGATGACCCCTCTAGACGCTCGAGAGGTGTTGACTTTCAATCCCTTGTATACACAATAGTATCAGTGCCTTTATAAAAAAATAATACTTTATGTACACAATAACATCATTTCTTCATAAAAACCATTACAATTAACTACACCATTTAATAATAAGGCAATGCTAGTTTTTCCTTAAGACTTTAGAAATTACTAGAGTCTTGATGCGATTTTCATAATATAAGCATCAATTTTTCTCAAAAAACTAATGTTATTATAAACTATGATATTAGTTTTTTAGAAATTTGTGTGTATTAGACATCACCTTTTACTTATTCCATATATAACTCTAGAAGATTGAAAATGCATCAATAACTAGAAGATTGAAAATGCATCAATAACTAGAAGATTGAAAATGCATCAATAATTATATAAATATGTATTGTTGTCTTTGCGAGAGCAAACTTTGATTCATGTCATTAACCAAATACCAATATACGTATAATTCTATGAAACTAGAAATATTTATTATATGTAATATATCAGTTTCAAGTGAGAGCTGCTCACATAATGTTTCGTGCTCCTCATATCACATGTTCATGTTAAGTTAAAATTCAAAACATACATGACAATTAAAGACAATGCTATAAGTTTTAAATATCACGCAATATGTCAAACCCACCCCATAACTTGATCTGCCAATTTATTTCGAACCTCATTTAGCTGCTCTAATATATGTATAACAATTCTTATGTTTACCTAAATTATTATACTAGATGAAATACAAAGGTAGCATTAGAAGTTATAGGTAGATTGTACAAAGATAATGCATAGCAAAACTAATTAATCAATATAAAATCAATCCTACTCCAATTTAATGTAAGGAATACCCATAGAAAAAGAATATCCATAGTTTTGTATGAACAAAAATAAAGAAAAACTACTCCAACTTTGTGTAAGGAATAGCCAAAATTTTATAAGAACAAAGATAAAGCATAGAAAATACTAATAAATTCATATATACCAAGTCAATACTCCAAGAGAAAACTAATGCAAATGCAATACAAATAAGAAATAAAGCATTTATCAAAAACCTTTTCTTCCTAAGGTGTATTTTTTATTCAAAAGAGATGCTTCATTAATGAGAGGAATAGGAAGAGAATACACTGATTGCGTGCACCACACCAGGCGGTGCATGGGGTCTTGTTAAAACTCTCATCATAAAACCCAGCTAGCCCGGGAGAAATCCAATGAGGAAAAAAGAGTACCCACCAAACAAAGAAACAAAAAAGAATAACAACTATCCTATAATATCCCAGGCCAACAAAGGTGCTAACCATGGGGGAAACATAGGACCTCAACCTATTCTTTCCTGAGTTCGCAATGCCTCTTATAAGATGTTGAGTGGATTTGATGATGCTGATTGCCTCCACACAATCGATCTCCACAACCACATTCTGCAACCCCATCCACTGAACTTGCAGCAAACCACGCAGAATTGTGTCAACCTAAGTTGCAACTACAGACCCACCCGGAGGTTCTGGTCCGGAGAAGCCAGCCACCAAAACGCTGGCCGAAAATCTAAGTACCCCGCCCACTCCCCGTTAGAGGGTGTTCTTACAAACCACAACATCACAATTAAGCTTCAAAGTCCCCTCCACCATCCTGACCTATCTAGGGACACGCCTCAATGGAGCCACCAAAGGAACTTGTGGGAGATCACTGAATTCTGAAAAGGATGCCATAGATGCCTCATAAACCTCCTCCGCACCCTTAACTTGTAAATCATGGACCACTTTATTCCTCCAATTCCAAACACTACAACATATAAAGACAAATTGACTTAACTGCGAAGAGGAGAAGTGAGTGTAAGTAAAAACAAAGATATCAATATAAGAACCCGTAGAGGGAAACTCGCTAGTGGAAAATGATAGGACCTCACCCAAAACACACTAAAAAAGTACACTTGGATCTTGCTCTCGTCTGAAAAGAATAAACATTACGCATGAAACCTTGTCAGACCAGGGATACACACAAGTTTTTATAGTTCATGTCTTTCGCCTTACAAACCTCGATTCCCGTGCAGCAGCACTGAAGGGTCACAAAACCAAGAAAACGTGTGAGTGGACAAAAAGAAACGTGACAAAAACATAAATTGAAAACATCCAGCCTTTACCCTCCGTTTTCCAAAACCATGCATGTATACGAGTGTTAAAACTCAGTGGAACACAAGATAATCACAACCTCAAAATACGTGAAACAATCGTAAGTATTCAACCAAAAAACAACCACTAGTCATCAGACCAACTCAAGCCTGAAATACCAACACATCACACACATAACAATCCATCACATCAATACCATATATTCGAACCATATCCAGTATCACATAGATCTACACATATCATAAACAATCAATCATACTAACTAACCCATCCTCGATGGCATAACATCAATCATACAATCAACGACCCCATCATCACAATATCAATCATTAAACCAAACCATCCTCGAAGCACAAGTACAATCTCAATTATCATATCACAAGTGCATTACCAGTAGGCATACCACATACTCGCTAGGGAACCGAAGCCCCAGGCTCGATGTCCGAGTCATCACAACATAGTCTTAGGAACCGGAGCCCTGCTCGACGTCTGAGACTACCAAATCACAATACCGTAACACATCCACAACATGTATCACAATCACAATCTCACACAATACTAGTCTCAGGATTTGAAGCCCTCAGCTCGACGTTTGAGACTCATATCCAATCAACACAATCACAACAACATTTCACACATTACGAGTACCAAGAACCACATACTCATATGATATCTCAATATCACAAATAAAATCCAGAGCCAAAACCCTCAGCCTAAGCCCAAAACCAAATTATACCTCGCGAAACATAGAAAGCATTTTCCATGAAAATGCTTCAGAAATCATAAGAAAACCATAAATACACTAAAATCACCTTATTTCATAGTTCAAACCTTATTCAGCCCAAATCTATAATTCAAACCAAAATCCGGAAACACATGCTTGAGAAACACCGTAAAACGAACAATTAAAGGGTTTCTAAAAAACCATCCAAAATCTTATAGAAATCACCAACATACTGTAAGACTCGTGTCTTGGAGGGAGCGGTGAACGATCTCACATTCCTATGAGGGGGTAATGGTCTGGGAGAGGAATGGTGGTGTGCCTTAAAAGTGTAGGCACACACCTATCTAACACGAGGCCTTTTGGGAGCTCAGTGACTTTGGGTTCGATTGAAACTCCAAATTTAAGCGAGTTGAGGTTGGTGCAATTCCATGATGGGTGACCCCCTGGGAAGTTGCACCGTGAACTCCCGAAAACAAAACCGTGAGGGCGAGGAGGCCCAAAACGGACAACATCGTGCTAGAGTCGGGTCCTGACTGAAGAGGGTCGGGTCCTTACAGAATGGTATTGACACGACCCATCCCAATCCCCTCGGGATTACCGTGGAATGTGCCATGCTCCCGTCTGACACGACAAGGGATAACCTAATGTCACTGCCCACTCGAGGCTTCTAGAGTGCGCAAGGATCGATAGAGGAGGTATGCGATGTCCCAATCTCTGCTTCAGTTGCGTCCGCGATCAACCTGAAGGGCATTAAAACCAATAAAAGCTGTGAGTGGATGAAAATAAAGGAGTTCACAAAACACATTACATAAAGACATTTATGCCCTTCACTAAAACGTATGCATGCCTAGAAAACCAGTAATCAAAACATTTACTCAAACAAGTCATTAGGGCCTTAGCCCAGAAACTGTAAACCAAAACCAAGTGTGGGAACTCAGCCCAAAAAGTGTAGAATACCAAATCTGTAATTATATAACCAAGTGGGTCACTGCCCAAATCCTTAAACACAATTTATAAGAAAAACCATTTCATAGATTCATTAGTTCATATTTACCACATAACCATCTTCGGTATCTCAGATACCTAGCGTCCCAGACGCTTGACGTCCCAGACGTCATATCTCACGGTAATAAGCGACGCGTGCTTCCCGGGGTCTCTTCGGGTCAATATCTTTGACATCTCAGATGTCTGACGTCCCAGACGTCTAATTATAGCAATCATGAACCTGAGTCACTATACAGTCCGGTAGCTCCGTGCAATGACCCATCACAGACAATGCACCGTGACTTCCCCAGTGTCCCAGACACCTAGAGGAGACCATCATATATGTTTGTATTAAGATGGTATATGGAAAACAGTTTTTACAAGTCATTTCAAAACATCTCAATGGGCCCCGCCCGAAATCTCCATAAAACATCACAAATTCATTTAGGGCTCCGACCCGAAATCACATTTATGAACCAACTGGGCCCACGGCCCGATTTCGTAAATCAACTGGGCTCACGGTCCGATAATATAACTCAAATGAGTCTCAGCCCGATTTCATAACAACTGGGCCCCTGACCCGATTTGATAAAGCAAATGGGCCCCCGGCCCGATTACGTAACTCAAATGGACTCCAAGGTCGAAGTTTCCAAAACAATTGGGTCTCATGCCTGAGTTCATCTTTCCAATTTCAAAACCATTTTATCACATTATTCATTAAACCACAAGCACGTAATACCACCATAAAACCGTTAGCCTAAATATACGTGCAATACGTAAAACACCTCGAGATACGTGCAACATACGTGAAATCAATAGTCACAAACACCATCATAGAAATCATATGTATAAAACATATAACACAGTTAGGCATGCATAGAATTTATAAAACCAAAGTCCACTCACAGACCGTCCAAACGTTGCACCTCGATACGCGTGCCTTAGGCCTTCTCGGGCCACACCAATATCACCGGGACTTCCAAACCTGTCCAAATTACATTAGAGGGTCACTAACCTTTTCATTAACCTCCTATTAAAGTCTCGTAATTTTCCCGAATTTTTAACTATTTTTAAACTCGATTTAAAACCTTCGGACGTCCCAAACAATATTGAAACAGTGTCCGATCAACACGAAACCAATCCCAAAATTTTCGTTAAATTATATAGGACAAAAGTCATGTTGACCTCACCTCGAGATTCATGCCCACGCGCTATCACGCGCCGCCGTGAGTGGCTACGCGTGAAACCCACGCGCCTGCTACTGTGTCATCGTCCTCACCTGTTTTCTCTGCAATTCGGGTCCTGCAACCCGCGAGATGACCCGACTCGTTTCCTATCAATTCGACACCAAATCATTCAATTGAACATTCAAACAGCTTCGTTTTGAGTCCAATTAAGGTTCTATGAACTTAATTTTACCAAACCTTACCTTCAATCCAACGATTCGAAGATGAACATCGAAGAACACCTGGGCACTGTTCAACCTTCGAAATTCATCAATGTCATCTGATTTCTTCTAATTGATCCACCCAGAAGCATAAGTGGACCATGAGAAACTCATTTTCCAAATCAATTTCATCGTTTGATCTCTCTAAGATCACGACTCAACCTTCGACTTTGCTTCTCTATTACCAGGTCTGTTCAGAGCCCAAAAGCCATCGATTTTCTTCATTCTTAATGTGGATCAACTCGTAATAACCTCAGGAAGCTAAATCCAAGCTCAATTTGAAGTTTCATAGCTCAAAGCTTAGAATTCGAATTTTCCCTCCAATGTTCCAAAATTCGATTTCTGGTTTCACAACTCTTTCTCTGTCCCTGTGTTTCCCTCTCTAGCTCAGTCTCTTCAATCTCTCAATTTCTCACTCTCAAGCTCAGTTATGGAGGGGAAAACTCAATTCTCTCATCTTTGTTTTTGCTTGTTCACAGTTCAAGGAAAATGTAAAGAAGAAGAAGATAATTGATGATTAAGGATGATTAAAGATGATTAAAAAATGATTAAACAAGCTGATGATGATGTTTCCCCAAAACATGGAGCAGATTTAAGGCCTCAAAACAAGGGATGGGTGACACTTGTCACTCATCCAAGTGTCCTCCAACACTGATCACTATTCAATATTTTATTATTATTTTAATCGAAATCCCGGTTCGTTCGATTAATCGATTTCGTTCCCGTGACCACAACTTCGTCGTTGAACCTCCAATTTCGGCGTGCAGCCTGTCTATGGATTCGTATCGACTCGCTCTATGTAACGGTCCTTGGCCCTCGTCCATTGGACCTCCCGGGTCAAAAGTCAACATTTGGCCCCTTTTCCGCCAAATTACCAAAATACCCCTCGACTTCCGAACGTCATAACTTCTTCCTCGAATGTCGGAATCGAACGTGTCACCTGTCTATGGACTCGTGACGTCCTGAACTACGTCACGATCATCGGTCAAAGTTCGTTTGACCGCCCGATCAAAAAGTCAACATTTTACCCACGACTAGGGGCAAAACGATCATTTTACACATTTTGTCCGATTTCACCCAACTAATCACCGATCAACCCCACTAATCATGATTAGTTACTAATCTAATCCTAGAATTCGGGACAGGTCATTACAGGTATCATAATCAGACCTCGACTAGGAAGTGTGCTAGCGAGGACGCTGGGCCCTAAGGGGGGTGGATTGTAAGACTCGTGTCCTGGAGGGAACAGTGAATGATCCCACATTCATGCGAGGGAGGAATGGTCTGAGAGGGGAATGGTGGTGTGCCTTAAAAGTGTAGGCACACACCTATCTAGCACGATGCCTTTTGGGAGCTCAGGGACTTTGGGTTCGATTGGAACTCCAAAGTTAAGCGAGTTGAGGTTGGTGCAATTCCATGATGGGTGACCCCCTGGGACGTTGCACCGTGAACTCTCGAAAATAAAACCGTGAGGGCGAGAAGGCCCAAAGTGGACAATATCGTGCTAGAGTCGGGTCCTGACCGAGAAGGGTCGGGTCCTGACATATACCAACATTATAATCTTCCAAATCACATTTCATACTAATTCCCAAAACCACATTCGAATCGAAATCTAAAACAGAATTTACGTAAACCCTCGAAAATGAGCAGTAAAATATTAGTAAAATATTCATAAAACCATTGAAATTGTTTCCATAAGACCTCACACTGCCCAACAGATGAGCACTCACCACCACCATCCATATCCACATCCACTCCCCCCAACTGAAAAGCAATATAGTATCCAGACTTGACAGTATATTTCCCAGACTTAAAAATGACCCAATACCGTCCATCAGAAAAAAAAAAAAAAAAAAAGCATTGTGAGGGGAGGGGGATACTGCAAATATCTTTCAAGTCTTCCCCACATAAGGTGTTCTCCAACATCGCCATATTCCATCCACCACTATGATGAATGAGGGACGACACTCTTGCATCCTCCCCTAGATCCCGGTTCAAAATAGGCTGAAATATCCTGGGTCGTGGTATCCACCTATCTCGGAACACAACAATCGACTCTCTAGTACCAACTTGGCAAACCAAACCCTGTTTAATAACCTCGCACCCCCAAATGATAGTGTAACAACCCGTCCCGCCTCACAGTCTTTTATGTTTTTCGATACCCTCCAGGTTTGATGCGGTGCGTAATGTTGTTAGAGGGACGGAGACATCACACACGCGATCCACAGTAGGTTTTGCGCACTCTGGGAAGTCCGGAAGTTTTTGGACGGTTCGCTTGGGGGTCCCTTGTCTAGCTTACGTGTTACATGGAGGTTGGACTACGGTTTAGCCTCCGTGTCGCACGTGAGTTAGAAGGGAGCATGACTTAGCCCTTAATCCCAGGCGATTGGGGATGGGTCGTGTCAGATAGACCGCCACACAAAGGAAGACATAGATCCAACCCCAGCCTCCATGAAGTCACAATTAGGAAAGTACCAGGCTTTCATCAACCAGGCCACCAGTGACCTAGGATGTTCCAAAAGCCTCCAAGCCTTCTTTACCACCATGACCTGATTAAAGAGCTCAAAGTTCTTAATCCCTAAACCACCATTTCTTTTGTGTCGACACAGCTTGTCCCAACTCATCCAGTGGATGCTCGTCCGCCCTGTTTTTCCCCACCAAAACCATGCAATCTCAGCAGACAGCTTGTAATGACCCGTCCCGAATTTCGAGAAAAGATTAGTGACTAATCAAGGATTAGTGAGGTTAATCAGTAATTAGTTGGGCAAAATCGGACGAACGATACAAAATGACCATTTTGCCCTTGGTCGTGGGCAAACGTTGACTTTTCATTCAGGCGGTCAAATGGACTTTGGCCGATGACTGTGACGTATTTCGAGACATCACGAGTTCATAGATAGGTGACACGTTCAATTTTGAGGTTCGAGGAGGAAGTTATGACGTTCAGAAGTTCGGAGGTATTTTGGTTAAAAGGGGAAAATAGTTGACTTTTGACCTGGGAGGTCCGATGGCCAAGGGCCGAGGACCGTTACGTAGATCGAGTCGATACGAATCCATAGGCAGGCGGCACGTCGAATTCAGACTTTCGACAGAGAAGTTACGGTTCACGGAAGTTTCGGGTCACTATTGTACGTTTTATGAGGTGAATGCCTTTTGGCATTAAGTGGGGCCCAAATATTTTGGGAAGGCCCAATGGATGAGTGACAAGTGTCACTCATCCATTGCTCATTATGATTTCACACATGCATCCCTCTCCCTTTGTTCGTGCATACCAAACCCAACCCAAAACCCGATTTCACCAAATGCCATCGACCATGACCACACCCCAATTCCTTCCCCCTCACTTGGTTCAACTTGAGGATGAGGCAGAGAGTGGCTGAGGACTGAGAGGTGACTGCAGGGAGGCCTGAACCGCCGTGGACGGCGGCGTGGAGGAGAAAACCCGACAAGGTATCGGTTTGCCCTTTTTCCTTCTATTTTTGATTTTATTCATTATGGACGGTTTTAGGTGATTGTAATGAGTTATTTAGGTTTCTAGGATGATATTAGGAAGGTTTTGGTGGTGGTTCACGGCTGAGGAAGCCCTGGGGAGTTTTGGGATTTTTGAACCGTGAGGGACAAATCGGTTCGTGGGTTTTAGGAAGTTTTGGATGTTTTAGTTTATATATTTAGGTTCCTAGGATCAAAATAGGTAGAATGAGATTAATTAGGAAGAGAAAGGACAAAAAATGAAGGAGGGAGGACCCTGAACCGGCCACGCCGGTCCAGTTAGAGGCTTTGGATCGAACCGGCCGGTTCAGACCGGTTTATGCGAGGAAGGAGAAGAACAGTGCTTGGCGCGTGGCTCCCACGCGCAGGGGCTTTGGCCTGCGCGTGTGGGTGCGTGGCCCACTTTCTGGGGAAGGTTCCAACATGTGAAATCATCTATTCGATGTAACAAACATTTTGGGACTGGTTTCGTGTCAATCGGATATCGTTTCGATAAGTTTCAGGGTGTCCGAAAGTTTAGGATCAAGATTAAAAATAGTTAAAATTCCAAAAAATTACGGGGCTTTAGTGAGAGATTAATAAGGTAGTTAGTAACCCTCTATTACGATTTGGACAGGTTTGGAGGTCTCGGTGAAGATGATTGGCTCAGGAGAGCCGTATGGCACGCCTATCGAGACGACAGTTCGGACGATCTGTGAGTGGACCTTATTTTCTAAATTGATGCATGCATAAATGTTTATTATATGTTTTAAAACATGTTTTGTGATGCCATGAGTGCATTTGTGTGTGTTTATGTATTGGCACGTATTTCGAGGTTTCAGCCTTATACGGTGCCTATACGGGTCTGTATTTCTATGATGGTTTAAATGAAATAGTTTTGGATTTAAAAAGGATAAACTCGGGCATGAGAACCATTTGGTTTTGTCTCGGGAATATGACCCTATTGATGACCTATGAGTCTGAGTCGTGGTCGCGGCGAGTGCTTTGTGCACGACGACGGACGACGGACGATACGACGCTCACCTCCGGATTGGGATGTGTTCCTTACGGAGAGGTCACAATGCACGAATCGTTGTTAAGTAGCCTCTGGAGGCTCAACTTCGGAGTGCTGACGGTTCAAGATATCGATCGGTGATGGGTGCACCATGATCTTGTGGTGGTCGCGTCGGTTGATACGTTCACGTCGACATACCAGGATTGAGGGTGGTCCTGGACGGATGACTGCATGCATCACTACGATCGGAGTCATGACTGACCCTGAGATATCAGACACGATGCCCAATTGAGTCATGTGTTCGAGCACGAGGCCCAGTTACTTTACGTTTGTGATTTTGGGTCGGGGACCCTAAATGGATTTCCGGATTCATGACGGTTTATGGGGACCGGGCATGAATCCCTTATAGTGTTTTAAGAATGTTTTCAATATATATATATATATATATTCATATACCTTCCTTATTTGGAATGTTTCCTCCAGGGAGGGTCGTTGGCCTAGGTGGACCCCGGAGTAGTCACAGAGCACTAATTGAGTGGAGTCGCCCCCGTTGGGTACCTTACTCTCAAGAAGGCATGTATTATAACCTCAGGGAGGGTCGTTGATCTACGGACATTGCCCTGGGTGGACCCTGAGAGACTTGTGCTTTGAGACCCCGAGTAGCATGTGCGTAGCTTTAGAAACCGTGACAAAATTGGTTATGTGATTTATATGTATATACTATATGATATGTGATGTGTATAGGTTTTGGGCTGAGTCCCACATGGATTTGGGCAGTGGCCCGTGTATCTGGTTCCATTTACGTTTTTGGGCTAAGGCCCTATTGGTTTGGTAAACAGTTTTCGAATGCATGCATGCTTTTTAATGAAGGGTACAAATGTCTTTATGAAAATATTTTTATAAATAATTGTTTTGTCCACTCATAGTTTTTAATGTTTTGACTACCCTTCAGGTTGACGGCGGATGCGGGCTGTAGCAGTGATCGAGACATCACATGCCTCCTCCGAATCCTGGCGTACTCTGAAGCCCGAAAGGGCTAAAGTTGGAATTTCCCTTGTCTGACACTCCGTGTCAGACGGGATCAGGAGCGTCCCGCTTTAATCCCAGCGGGATTGAGACAGGTCCTGACATAGCTCATGGCACGAGGATTTAGGCAACTGAAAGACACAAATATAATATGTAGGAAGAGCTTGAGCCACTGCTTTGACCAAGACCTTCTTCCTAGTCCCAGACAATAATTTAGAATTCCATGTAGTTATCCTACAACGGAGAGCATCCCTGACCTTCCCAAACATCATCTTCTTTTTCCGAGCAGTAACAGTAGGGAGGCCCAGATATTTCTCATGACAGTCCATAATTCTAATACCCAACAAATTGGAAATTAAACGCTTCATAACAGCATCAGTGCCCGGGCTAAAACAAGCAGCAAACTTATCAAAATTAATTAGTTGACTAGACACCCTTTCATACTCATTCAAAATCTCCAACAACTGCTAACACTCTCCCAACCATGCATTACAGAACAACAAACTATCATCGACAAAAAATAAATGGGAGATAGAGGGGGTTTCTAAGGCCACTAACACATCATGAATATATTTACCATATTGAGCCTGGCAAAGGAGGGCCGAAAAGCCTTCAACACAAATGAGGAACGGATAAGGGGATAGTGGTCACCTAGTCGAAGCCTCCTAGTGGGCACAATGTGACCAACAGCCTGGCTGCAAACCTGCACTCATAACTAACTGTAGACACACAATTTATAAGCAACTGAACAATTCTATCCCCAAAACCCAACTTACGGAGCATCCCCTCAAGATACCACCACTCTTTCCTATCATAGGCCTTAGACATGTCTAAGTTTCAAAATCATCTTTTTTAACTTACTTGGCCCCCTTTCTCCGGATCGCATGTATAAATTCAAAGGCAGCCAAAATATTATCAGCAATCAATCGGGAAGGCACAAAGGCACTTTGGAAATCTGAAATAATCTTGGGCATCACCCCTTTTAATCTGTTAACAATGATTTTAGCAATAATCTTATAAATTACCCTATAATAGATCGAAAATTAGTTACCTTATTAGGCGAGCCCACCTTCGAAATGAGAGAAATCAAAATGTGATTAACTGCTTGAATTTATTATAATCACGAAACCTTTGGTGAAAAAAAAATCACTAATTATAGTTCTGAACTGGATGGGCTTATGCATTTGTCAAAATCAAAATAAAAAATCAATCCTAAAGTGTTTATAAATAAATCTGGACCGGTCCGAATTTTTATGACGTGGCACAAAATTGGAAATGGCAAATCAGCCAACTTGCTTATGACCTGGCACATAATCAGTGGTTCACTCTATGTGGCGCTCGCTGATAGCAGTCTGCTAACATGCGCTCCCTCTTACCGGCACCCCCTTCCCCTTTCTGATCCGCCGCTTGTTTCCCGAGAAAAACAGAAGCAGAAAAAAAAAAATTATCAGTCTCTCAGTAACCATGGCAATTCGAGCCTCTGTGTCGCGTTTCCCAATTGACGCGGGGGCCCACGAGAGCTCAGGCTTGCCGTGGGGCGTTTCGGTGACGCCATTCGCAACCAAGGACGAGAACGGTACTGCACCGGTGTACGGATCGGACGGTCAGCTGTTGCCGAGATGCGAGAACTGCTGGGCCTATTTCAATACTTTCTGCGAGCTGGATCAGTGGTCATGGAACTGCGCCCTGTGTGGGAACCCGCAGGGACTTTCTTCTCAGGCCATTGCTCGATACTCTCACCCTCAGTCTTGCCCCGAGATGATGTCCTCCTTCGTAGATCTAGAGCTTCCTGGTTGGTGTATTTTCTATACTGTAGTCTTATTTATTGTCTATATGTGGTTGCGGAGAAAGTAAACTGAAAAATTTGAGCTAATTTTCCGTTCTTTGATTTTTTTTAATTTGACCTTTTTCTTTCTTTCAGTAATAGATGACTGAAATTCAACCATTTTTTACAGCGGAAGAGTCGGATGGAACAATTCAACCTCGACCAGTTTATGTTGCGGCCATTGATTTGTCCTGTAAGTTTAAATTGCTACTGGGTTTGTTTTCAAATGGATGATAGTCATTTGGTGCTTGGACTAGCTCATATTGTTAGGTTAGCAGCAATGCAACCTCGCTCTATTGTTTTTACCGGCTGATCGCAGTTGGTCACAGTGACAATGTACATTAAAATTTCAGTGAGAAAGTGACAAGAAAGTTGGCATAACTTCTCTTTTATTTTTTGCTAGAGGATGAAAATATTTAGAGCTAGAGGATGAAGTATTTAGTGCTATAGGATTTGTAGAACTTCATTTAGCTGCGTAATTGTTGATGATGATAATGTGAATGAGTGTCCAGTTGGGTTCTGACAAACTCATTTCTGTGCTGTGTCGGATGATGCAATATCTTCTAATGGTTGATGGGTGGGTTTCGTTAGGCCTATACAATGTCTTTATAATACAGTTTACCTTTTCATAAATTTGAAAGGTGTTGTTTAGATTTCTTCTATTAGTTTCACACTTATCTTTTCTGGATTTTTTTAGCGAAGAGGATGTTAAGTATTGAACCATGTTCTGTTTGCTACCACCTGGTTCATTTCAAGTTAAAGTAACAGTTATGTGTTTCAAGATGACGCAATTATTAGAAAGACTCACGTGAGAGTTTTTACCAAGGCTATGCATACTAATCTTGCAGACCTTAATTCTTACTCACTGGATTGTTACTTGCATTTTGTTCTCATCATTCTTCCATGCTAGCCACCTAGAGAAAGATTCTCAAGCTTAGCTTTGATAGGTACTTTAAAAAAATGCTCTTATTTGAAGGAGTTCTATTTGGGTCTCAACAAGGGGTTTTTTGTCATTAATTTACATCCTTGCCACCTAGCAGAAGATTCTCAAGCTTATCTTTGTTACGTTCTTAAGAAATCACTTCTATTTGAAGGAGTTCTATTTGGATCTTCACAAGGAGCATTTTAATTTTTGTCTCCAATTGTTGTAGTTGCATCTGGAGTGAAAATTAAGCATAATGTTGGGTTCGAGGAAGCATCTAATACCTTGGCTTTATTGACCTTGTGGTAGGTGTTGCTAGTTCCAATGTCTTAGGTTAGGCTTAGGGAGGTGCTGTAAGCCTTTCACCAGCATTCTTGTACAGGAAATAGTTAGATATTTCTATCTCACGAAACATGTCTTTGAAGAGGTGCTTAGCTATATTTGGAAAACAGAAACTGTAATGAAGGAGTTTCGATATGAGAAGTATCTTCTGTGTTAGCATCTGGCAGAGTAAAGTGTCTTTAATTTGAGCCTCACTTTGAAAGAAGTGAAAGCCAGAATTGACTTGTTAATGCATCAGAGTTTGCTCTTCAGTAGAACGGCCCTAGAGGTCATGTCAATATTTTCATAGTAATCTCCTCGTCTCAACCTTTGATGGAGATATACTTTTCTCCTTCTACCTATACCACATTATGAGCTTACATGAATGCATTCACTAATAGATTCACTTGAATAATTAACCCCTCAATTAAATATTTTCTCGTTATTATTGGTCTTGTACATTTTATGTTTCTTGATCTGTTTATTCTCTTCGAGATGATAATTTCTTTCTAAATTTGTTATAAGCTTATCTAATCGTTGACATTTATCTTTTGTTGATTTTACTTAAGCTTCGGAAGAATTTTTGGAACTTACTAAAAGTTCATTGCTGGCCTCTTTGGAAGGTTGGATGATATTACTTGAAAACGCTTTTATGTGTTCCTTTCCTTCATAAACGCTGTACCTGGACAACTAAACCCTATGTTTCAATTTTTGTTACAGCTCTTGGTCCTGGTTCTCTCTTTGGTCTTGCTACCTTTAGCCACAAACTAGGGTTGTATGATGTTCAAGGACCTATACCAGTTGTAAAGAATGTTTTCATTCCCCCGGATACAGAGGGAACCCTACCAATTGGGCTTGAAGATGTCATGCCTTTGTTACAGTTCTTGGCCCCAGTATGTCAGACTGGTGTTTTAGCACTTTTATCTTCAATTTTTTTGCAGTATAATTGTTGTACAAAATCACAGCTGCTATGCATAAGTATTGGTTTGTGAGGTAAATTCTATACCATTGTTACAGGTGGACACTTGTAAGGACCGTATTGGATATGCTCTTGAAACACTCAGACCAACAACTTCATGGGAGAGAACAACAGCAGCTGGTCAAGGAATTGATGGTGTTCTGATGGGTGGGCGAGGTTTTGGGGTGGCAATGGAAGCCCTTTTGAACTACCTTGGATCAGAATATGGGAGTACATTTGCATTAGGTGAGGGATGGATCTCAGTGCTCTGCTATAAGCATATTTCTAATCATGTTCTTTTGATCATACAATTTGAAATGCGTGACATACGCTGTTGTCTCCTTTCACTATTACTTCAGGTAGAATCTTTGCCTTTTTGTCTGGTGCTCCTGATTATGGAGCTGGGCAACTAGATACAAGACGGTATGGTGAACAATATGCTAGTAAGAGGGAGGATGCGGACCGAGCGTTGCTTCCCGAACAGACACCATTCTACAAAGATCTGGTACCTTAATTGTGTAAATCTTTATTGTCTGCTGGGTAACTTGTTGGAAGCATAAGAATTGACCTATTTTGCAGGCTGCTGTTGCTGTTCAAGCAGGTGTTTGTGTGGACATTTTTGCTGTCACAAATGAGTATACCGATTTGGCTTCTCTGAAGTTTCTTAGTGTTGAAAGTGGAGGCTCATTGTATTTATATTCGAGTACTGATGATTCAACTCTTCCTCAGGACATGTGAGTATGCCTAGAAAAGATGGTGGAATCATTTTGGCTTGCATACATGTCTTTGTGTATAAATATGTGTATTGGTGATGACACTATCAGGTTCTGATTTATATGAATCGTTGGTATTATTAACATGTATTATCTTTTTTTTATATATTTAGTAGAGTGACCACTTTGTATTGAATAAATGAATAAACAATTTAGAACTCCATGAATCGTAAAATACTTCAGAGATGCACTGATCTGAGATTCGTGTTTTTGTTATTTGAATGTGTAAGTTCTAATGGCTGTGGTATGCATTACTTGCAGGTACCGAATGCTGAGTAGACCGTATGCTTTTGGCTGTGTACTGCGGTTGAGGACATCTTCTGAATTCAAAACTGGCCACTCTGTGAGTGTCTTTTTGCTTTGATGTTAGAGTTACAGTTAAACATTTACTTATTGCATTTCCTTTTTTATCGTGCAGTATGGGCATTTCTTTCCAGATCCACAGTATGAGTATGTTCAACACATCATCTGTTGTGATTCATATGCCACATATGCGTATGATTTTGAGTTTGATGAAACCAAAGGATTTGCAAAGTAAGCGTATACCTTAGAATGCCATTATGGTATCTTTAGCTAAATACAAATCATATCTGATGTATGACTTTGAGTTGGAAGATAAAGGATTCTTGGTGGTGTTTATTCATGGTTAATTTGATATATTTTAAAAACTGTAACTTCAAAGTTGTACCTTTTCTTTTCTCTTCTAATTGTTATTTTTTTTTTAGGTTTGGCATGTTCAATGACTTCTATTTCTTGGTCACTTTTAAGAACTCAAAGCACATATTTTTCTCGAACCACAGCCAGCCTCCATCAGCTGTGGGCAACATGTACTAATTGATCAATGCTTTTCATACTAATTTTCTCGTTGTCTGTCTAACGTCAATATATCCCTATCATTTTTTAAGACAATTTGACTCTTTTGAAATTACTCAAAGCACTTGATTTTAACCTCTAATAAAATTTCATGAAATTAAAGTTAATAAGAGAGAGAAAGAGAGAAAGAGAGAGAGAGAGAGAGAGAGAGAGAGAGAGAGAGAGAGAGAGAGAGAGAGGGATCTGCTGCTTCTGTGCTCCTCCATTCTCCTGCTCTGTTTCTTTCCCCATTCTCTCTTTCTCTCTCTTCCTCCTGCATGCACTCTGGAGAGAGGAGGAGGAGGGTGGGGGGAGAGGAGAGAGAGTAAAATTAGTTTATTCATTGTGTTTAGCCTCCTCTATTTTTGTGTTATGACTTTCAATATTGGAGCTGTTAATTATTGAACACCCTTCGTACTGCATGCTATCACTTGCTGATATAAATTTTATGCTTGCATGATGTGCATCTCTAATCCAATCCTTGGTTGGCTGTTGTATTTTGCAGAAATGGATCAGAGCCTCCTATTATACAGATTGCGTTTCAATACACAGTTGTTCTACCTCCTGAGGAGCTCTCCGAATCAGAATTGGCTTCCTCAAGTAGGTACGGTTAGTTTTACAAACACCAGCCTACAAGTTAGTAAAGTTGTTTATTTTCTTTCTACAAAAGAATCATACTACCTCTTATTTTTCTTGCATTTTTTTTTTGGTGATTCAACATTTTGTTGCATTTTGTTTACACTGCATAGCCAATGTAGTGTCAAATGGATATTTCAGCCGAGTACACTCGTACAACTGACTTCTCCAATGATCGTATTTAATTAATGCCAATTTTCTGTTTCTGAGCCTTAAAAGTGTCTTCTAAATCAAAACCTTTCACAAAAAATCTTAGCTGTGTAGCAGCTTTTCGTCGAATCATCATCTTTCCTAAGTCAAGTTGGACACCATGTGCCTTCTAATGCTTTGATATAAGTTATTGATTCTAGAGCAAAGTATTCAAATGGACGGAGTACAAGTTCTAGGTATCCCGTACTCCTAAACATGTGACTTTTGTTTAATATAAAATTAAAATATTTTAGATTCCTTATGTTTGAGATTAGTGACATTAAGCTATGTTTCTCAGGATGCACTGGACGCATTTTTTCTTGGTATTTTTTGGTATTCATTTTGAATTTTATGACTGATATAAGATCTTAGTATATTATGCGTTCAGTAAAAAAGTAGTGACATTCTGGTGCTGTTCATTGTGTTTTATCTGTCTTAAATACAGTACACAAAAAAGCATTTATATCTTTTTTTTCTTTGGTCTATGATTGATACTATATATCTGGGTTAGTTGGAGTCTTGGAGAGATATTTTAGTTTCTTATGACTTGCTCTCCAGAATTTGAAATCTGAATGTTCACTAATTTTCCCCCCTTTGTAATTTTTGCCTCTGTTACGTTGCCGCTGCCACTTTTGAAGCTATATTCACTCGTTAATTTTATTTATATTTATATACACTTTATCTGTGCTGACCATGCTGAATGCTTCTGTAGAGGCAAGCACTCCCTCAAACGAAGACTAAGGATCCGAACATTGCAATGTGGAGTTGCCCAAAATATAAACGAACTCTATGACAGTGTTGATCCTGAAGTGGTTCTATCGCTACTTGCTCACAAGGTATACTCTATTATCATCCCACCAGTTGTGTCCCTGGTTTGCTGTTCAAATTGTCTTTTGTCTCTGTTCATATGGCCATATCATATTGCATTATTTGGATTACAAGATGATTCATGAAATAATCATTTGGGACTATTAAGGAACTGTCAAGCTTTATTTTTTAAACTGTATTGGGAGGTTTCTATGAGGATGAATAATTTATATTCACTTACACAGTTTGCACCAAACTGCCCTACAGAAATGAATTGTGTTAGAAATGAACTGAATGCTGTGTCTCTATTGATTGACATGATTACTTGGTATGTTTCCACTCCTTTTCTTGCTAAAGAATAGCCCTCTTTTATTTTGATGCCAATTATATGCTGAGGCTGTTTGTCATATTTTTATGGAAATATAAAAGTGTGTTCATCTTGTAGGAAAAATTCAAAAAACAAAAAGTAGAACTCCAGTTTTCTCAAAACTGCCTATTTCTATCTTTAAAGAAAAAATATGATGTGGTATGGGGGACTGGGATTATCTTATTAAACTTATGCTGTGATATTTAATTTAATTTTTATCATCTTCTGTTATTAGCAGTTCTTGCTCGAGAGTTTTCTTGCAGGTTAGAAAGGGCATTTAAAAGTAATGAAACTCTGTACTGATTGCAAAGCCTTTTGTCTTTGGATGTTAATTGATAATAAATTACTGCTTGGCATAAATTAACTAGATGTTTGGGTGACTTGCTAAACCTTGGCTCCAAATTCATTGTTCCTTTACTTGTGTTTACTTATTCCTCTTATAAACTATATGGCTGCTAGAAGCCCTAGCATCAATATTATCTCCTACAGAGGTACTAAAAGTTAATTCAGTTTTTATTCTTATCTCATACCATTCTCACCAATTGTTCATTATATATTTGTTAATTCTGTAGGTAATATTAGCTTCTTTGGAGCAAGGGGTTCGAGAAGGCAGAATGTTACTTCATGATTGGCTTGTGATCCTAACAGCTCAATACAATGAAGCATATAAACTTGTCCAGTACAAGAACGGAAATTCAGTTACTGGTCAGATTGATGTTGCATTCTCACAATGTCCAGAACTGCAGTCTTTACCCCGCTTAGTTTTTGCATTGCTTCGAAATCCTTTGCTCCGTTTTCATGAAGAAGGTGTTCATCCTGACTACCGAATCTACCTGCAGTGTCTTTTCAGGTACTTGATGCAACTGACGCCTAATAAAATGTTACAAGATTTTGTAACTAGGTTTGCTTTATTGTCCCATTTTATACCCCCATGATATTCTTGTTGCTATATTATGTAACTTCCATCTCTTTGTTGATAGGTGTCCGTCAAATAGTCTTGTTTTCTTTGATTTTTTTTTTAAAATTAATGTTCTTGTTTCATGTATTTTGTGAACTATCGGATGTAAGTTATATAGACTTTATATTACTACAGTTCATTCTTGAAGAATCATTTTGCTCCTCTCTTCTGATTCATCTCCGTTTCCTGATAATTTTTTGTGCAGCGCACTGGAACCAAGTTCACTCCACCGTGCCATATATCCAGTGCTGACCTCATATTCGACGCCCGATAAACAAGCATACCCACGTCATTCACTGAGCCGCGCTGCACTAATAACCAGTGGTAGTCCTATATTTTTCCTTGATGCATTTACGACTCTGATTGTTTTTTATTCTTCAACGGCAGACCCTACGCTTCCTTTTCCTCCACCTCATGATTGTGAGTCTCTACATAATTTATTTCCACATTCTTACCATATACTTTATACGTGATTATGAAAGTTGTAAGAATCTTGGTTGTCATGTCCCTGAATTCTAATACAAGAGGTATGTTTTAGGTTTATTGCGGACGGTGATCAACAAATTAAAGCAAGAGAGATGTATCACCCCCAAACTCATATTTATCAGAGGAGGGCAGGACGATGCAACACCCTTCGAAAACTATCTTATCGAGGAACAGGATGTCAACGGAAGTGGTCTAACGAGCGTTATGGGTTTTGTCTCCTTCCTTGAAGATATTACACAGAGTGTGTTAGAATACTTGAAGACTGGTGCCTGAACTGAATCACAAACAGTAGATGAAATGGCGATCAAGGTCTAGGTACTGAACCTGCTGACTGCTTGTTCAAGTTTTGAATGGCGATTGAGGCTGAGAAGTTCTATTCTGCTGGTATAAATTACATAGAAATCACTTTTACTCAGACATAGCCTGTAAAACGTAGTTGCATGCATGGAAGAGCTCAACATTTCTGGTCAAAACACGAACGTGGGTTTAGCAAACATCGGTAGAACCGTAAAATTGGCTTTTGCATTTTCCATTGCTTGGTATAAAAGTATAAAACCATTATTTTTCTAGTTCAATTTTGAAATTTTTGGTATAGTTTCTGTGAAATTCCTGTTATACATTCTGTAAAATAGCGGTTTATGTATTGTTTTTCCTTGTGGAAAACTTCCGAGTACCGATCGTCATCGATTGTATGCAATTCAAAAATTGTATCCTATTGTTCTACAAAGACTTGGGGAGCAAGCTTGTTTCTAATATTTTATATGGGTTTTTTAGGCTAAATATATCAGGAATATAAAAGTCAATCTCAAAATATACTAGGAAAATTCTCCGAGGCCATCTCCGTAAAATAAAAATAAAAAGGGCAATTAACTCATAGGTCCCTACTAACATATAAATTTATTCAAAAACTTGCATATAGAAAAATTAAACTCATAGATCCTTTGACTAATCAAATGACTATACAATTTAAAATAGACCATAGTTTTTATATAAATTACAACTAATGCCATCTAATTGTAAACTAATCCAACAACAATCTAAAAATCACTTACCAAAATTTATCATGATTTCAACATTACTTTTTATTTTTTTATTATAAGATTATATTGAGGATTATTAAAATATTACTCCTATTTATATATTTTTTTTTCACTTGAGCATTTTAAAAGTAATATGAATATTTAATCTAACTTAAAGTAAGATAATTAAAAGCAGTAATTCTTCAAAAATATTTTTAAATTTAAAAATTCTTTATCTTCCGATATTAAATAATTTGATTAATTTCGTATAGTTTAGGGTTTAATTCTTGAATTTTGTACCAAAATTCAAGAATTAAACCCTATGTCGTACGAGTTTTCACCACCATCTCCACACCACCAACCCCCACCCCCCCCCCCCCCAAAATTCAAGAATTAAACCCTATGTCGTACGAGTTTTCACCACCATCTCCACACCACCAACCCCCACCCCCCTCCCCCCCCCACCCCCCCAAAAAAAAAAAATCTATACCCTACCGTTGAACCCCAGACAATACGGATTTTATTTTATTTTTTCTAGAAAAAAATTCAATCGTAACTATATACAATATATATATATATAATATTTATTATATGTATAATATAATAAAGGCTCCAAGAGGTCAAAGAAATCAAACACTAAGGGGCACATGGGGTAAAAAGGACAAAAAAAAGACAAAAAAAATGGCACATGTGGAATTTCTTACTTATAATTTATGTTTAGGGGCTTTTGAATAAAAAAAAATTGAAGTAAGGTCTTATTTTGTTTAATATACAAGTATTAAAGGTTTTAAATAAAATTAAAAATTATTAAGGATGTAACAATGATTTACTCAAATAAAAATCATCTAAATTGATGACGGCTTTATCACTCATTAGAAAACTATTATACGAGCTTAATAATTCGTTATTTTTTAATTCTTCAGTTAAATAGATATTAAATTTAATGACTTAATACGAAATTCTAAACATAAATTAAATTTAATGCGATTTAATACGAACTTCGAAGGTAAACTTTAGCAGTAAAAAATGATAAGGAATGATTTGTGTGAATTTAAAAGGCTTATAGCAAGATGAAATTGGAAATAAAATAATTTTTTTAATATTCTATCAACAATTCAAATATCAATTAAAAATCGTAAATTAATGCATGTTTTTTGAATTTTTAAAAAAATAAAACATTGAGCATGCAAGAAAAAAAAAGGTTAAAAAAAATGGAGCTTAAAGAGATTTATTAGCAACATCCAAAAGTAATTCTAGGCGACAAAAAAAAATATGGTATTTGCTGTATTTAAAAAGAAACTTATAGTGCAATTGAGAATAAAAATAAAATAGTTTCTTATTTTATATATTCATCTAAATTTAAAAAATGGGCCGAAAATGGGAAGCCTATGAATAGTATGATAAAAAGATCAGACTTGAGATTTGTAAAATGCTAGACTATTAGAGCATGTCTAGTGGGGGACTTTTGGCCAGGATAAAGCAGTTTCTGGTCTCTAATCTCTGAGTTTCAGTTTCTAATAGTGCAGAATGGCTTGAGCAAGACTTGCCTTGCGGCTATTCTGGCCTACTCCCATACCCGGGCTGGGCAACTGGCCCTGCGGCTATTCTGGCCTATTCTGGCCTCCCCCAATACCCGGGCTGGGCAACTGGCCCATTAAGTAAGAGCAGTCCACCGGTTATTTTGCTCGTCACCCACAACCAGAATTCAGGAAGAATAACAAAGCAATCAAATCCTGGAAATCAATCTAAATGAACAGATTCAACAAAACCTAGATGATCAAGAAGACAATTAGCAATCACAAACAATGTTTCAATTCAACTCAGTCAACCCCCAATTCGCACAACCCATATTTCAAAATTGAAATACAAGTGAATCACCGCCACGGCTTGACTAGCGTCGTCTTCTTATGTTCTTCATCACAAGTCACCTCTCCATCACGGCGTTGCCGTCTCTTAGACTTATCCACATGCGGAACAATTCATCGTCAGTTGGCGACACTTCCATCATGTTGGGGACGGCGACACCTCCTTTGCACAATTTTGTCTTTCATGGTCTCACACGCTCACCTATTAATGTTATAAATGTTATTAAATGGAATTAAAGGCAATGACAAGTCGTGGGACTATTGGAGAGTTTGGAGGGTGGCCCAATCAAAATGAAACATTTAAAAGTTTATTTGTTTGTATACACAATCTCTCACTATGCAGAGTACATCTAATTACACAATTTCATAATCTCACACCATTAACATTTAAAAAAATAAAGACAAGTACAATTTTAATTGTCTTTTGTCTCTATAATTTAATTTGCTAATAGACCATACATCCATTACCATTAAGATATAGCTATTTTATTAATTACACTCACCAAGTTACCATAAGTAATTAATTACTTGCACTTTAATAATTCATATAAAAATTTGAATTCTTACCTCTTACTTCTCTCCATTAGAAACACTAAATATTACATTAGACAAAATGTCATGAATAATATCATTTGAGGGGATAAATTTGCTTATAGCCCCTTACCCTTGCCTCTACCATTAGATTGCTCTTAGCATCCAATTAAATTTTTTATTTTTATTTAAAATTTTTAAAAAATAAATAATTTTAATTTTTAAATAAAAATAAAAAGATTAAGTATCTTAACTCACTATTTTTTACCTCCATTCCACTCCCTCTATTAATTTTTTTTTTAATTTATAAATTTGATATTTAATTTTACTATTATATAATTAATTATTAAATAATTTAAAAGTTATTGTTATTTTTTTCAGAACTTTGTAGTGAAATATTTGATTTTGATTTTATAATAATAGATATGCGTATTATTTATAATCTAGAGATAAGCTAAGGGAAAAAAGGAAGATGCTTTTAAGCTCATTGATGCAAAATCGCTATTCGTCGAGAACGCCAAATTTTGGGAAGTCTGTGTCTAGGGTTCACCCTATTTGGCATTTTGTTTAAAACACTACATAGCCCCGACTTCAATTATTTCCACGCAACCGAAGTCGGGTTCAAGCTTTCGCCAATTTCGCTTTTCATTTGCTCCTCCTCATTCCTCATTCCTCATTCGGTCATTCCTCACTCCTCACTCCCAATACCCAAAAAGGAAAGGAAAGAAAAGCAAAGCAATCTCCACAGATTACTCATTTGATTTGGTAATTTCTCTATCTCACTCAACTATCTACTACTCTCCATGATTGTTTGTTTGTTTTGTATTTCCGTCATGAACATCTAGTTTCTTCGCCGGATAATGTGACTGTTTGGTGAAATTCAAGGTCCTTTGTGATTGGTCTGCTTGTATGTGAGTTGGGTCTTAAATATTTCAGGTGCGTTGTCGAAAGTTTTCCCTTTTTTTGTTTTTTCCTTTCCGTTTCTTAGTGATTGAGCCGAGCTTAAAACAAAAAAGTAAGATCTTTAATTGTTAGGAGTTGTATGCTCAAATAATCTAACTTCAGGTTGCCTCAAATCTGAAGTCCTGGTAAAAAGAAAGTGATAGATTTATGTTGTGAGAAAAATTAGCTCAGCAAAGCCGGGCCACTGAAATTTTAAATAAGGTTCTATGGACTGGTTCAAGGCTTAGCACTTTAGGCTGGTAGCTTCAAGATTTTTCAATTTATTTTTCTCCCATCTGAACAATGAGGTAATTTGAAAAATAATATCAAAAAGAGAAAACGAAAGTAAAGATCTCTAAACCTCAAAAGTTTGCAAATGTTTATCACCACTGATTGCATAATTATACATCATCCTTGCTAGATCCATCTCATATGCCATGTGCTGTTGGGTTAGTTTTTGTTCCTTTATGAAGTTTAATGCAGTTCCTATGATGTGATTCCACTAAAGATGTTACCTAATATACGTATATGTCGAGAAAATTGATTCCACTTAGAGATAAATGTACTTATCCAAAACGGTGAATTACGTTATTAACCCTCCTGTGTCATTTCTTGAAATGTCATTAGTTCCTGTTCTATCTTTCTAAAGCTATTAAGAAGGTAGAGTGCAGACTATGCATAATTGCATATAAAATTTTGATTATGAATGTTGATAACATAAATCATAGCTGCAATGTTCATTCCCATCTCAGTCGATATATGTCAATTTATTGCAGGAAGGTACCCAGATTGGTACATTTATTATGGAAATGGTATTATCTTTGTCAAATTGGACTTTGTTTTGGGTTGATTCTCCTTTTCTTTCCAGTGGTCTCATTCCTTTTTATATCTGACTGATCTAATAAAATCTTGGCCACGTCACTTTCCTTTGTGGCCTTGCATACCCATGATTCATGAAGCATGATGAATGTCTTCACATTTTCTCCAATTATCTATGACTTTCCCCCCTAGATCATTATATGCTTTCATTTCTATTCTTATTAATGTCATGGGGTTAAATATGTCCCCAGATAAGGTTAAACTAGCCGATATTTGATCTCTTTTGGACATTCATTTTTTGAATAATTGGACCACCTTCATAATCTTCATGATAATCATTCAGAAATCCTTTTTACTGTCTCTAATACTGCCATTAATTTCATCATTGTCCCTTAATAAAAGTCTTTCAAATTGATAGCCCTCTGAGTTTGTTCTGATGAACCTGGTTCATTTGAGAAAGCTACATCACCTTTTGCCCATTCATTTTTTTCCTCCTTTCAATATGTGTTTACTTTCTCCCATGAATTCTTCTGGCTTCTGTGCCTTCTTCACAGTTGCCTTGCAAGATCTTTTAATTAGATACATAAGATGCCAAGGGCAAAGGCAAATGCTTCATCAGTAGCTAAACCAGTTGAACCTGAAAAGCCAATAGAGTCTGATGAGAAGGTTGATCTTGATGGAGACAATGATGCAGAGGAGGCAATGGATGAAGAGGTTGAGTATGAAGAAATAGAGGAAGAGGTGGAAGAAGAGGAGGAAGAAGAGGAAGAAGTGGAAGAAGAGGAGGAGGTGGAAGAAGAGGTAGAAGATGAAGATGACAATAATGCCACTGGAACGGATAACAAGAGATCCCATAGTATATCTGAAGATGAGGACGAGAAAAAAAAACATGCTGAACTTCTTACCCTTCCTCCGCATGGTTCAGAAGTTTATATTGGTGGCATACCTCATGATGTTCCTCAAGAGGATTTAAAGGGTTTTTGCGAATCTGTGGGAAAAGTAACTGAGGTTGGTTAATTGCTGTTTATCAAGTATCCTGTTTATGTTTTCTTGTATAAAGTAAATAATTATATTGTACTGTTTTGAAACAGGTTCGGATTATGAAAGGCAAAGATTCTGGTGAGAATAAGGGCTTTGCATTTGTAACATTCGAGAATGTGGAAATGGCTTCTAGTGCAATTGATGAATTGAATAATACTGAGTTCAAGGTAAAGTAATCTTTTTTGTGCATATGAAAACTTAAGACCGCATATATTCTAATCCTTGATATATAAGAAGGGATAGAAACTAAAAGATTTAAGAGATTTTTTTTTTCTTTTAGTGAAAAGCTTCTTGTTTCAGTACATTTTTTACTTCTGTTATTCATTCTAATAATGCCACGTTTCTCTGTTACTCTTCCTCACTTTCTTAGGGTAAAAGAATTAAATGTTCGACCTCTAAAGCAAAGCACCGATTGTTCATTGGTAATGTTCCAAGGAGCTGGGGGGAAGAAGATCTGAGGAAGGTTGTGATGAAGATTGGGCCCGGTGTTACTGGTGTAGAACTCGTCAAGGTTTGTGTGATATGGTTGCGTGTATATACACACATTTTTTTTAGTTAACATGCTTATCTGTTGGCTATCCTTCCGTTTTTCAATTCCTTGTTGATTCAATGACTTGTCACAGGATATGAAGAACACAAGCAATAACCGAGGCTTTGCTTTCGTCGACTACTATAACCATGCATGTGCTGACCATTCAAGGCAGAAAATGATGGAGCCAAAATTCAAGCTAGATAGCAATGCTCCAACAGTGAGTTGGGCTGACCCTAAAAATGCAGAGTCTTCTACTGCTTCTCAGGTTTTGCTAAGTAACTTTTTTTCCCTTGATTCTTCACATTTTATCACGTAGGATCTATTGAGCTGGAATTTTAAGGGAACTTTGAATGTTTGAATTGGTGAATGACCAAATAAACTAGAAAGTAGGTTTCATCTGCAATCTTTTGTTGTTTGGTTGGGTCTTTTGAATGTTAAAACTTTGAAAGTCTTTTTTTCAACCATCTCATACAGGTTAAGGCACTCTATGTGAAGAATTTGCCTGCAAATGTGACCCAAGACCAGTTAAAGGAGCTATTTGAACCCCATGGGAAAATCACAAAAGTGGTTCTGCCAGCTGCAAAATCTGGACAGGAAAAAAGTAGAATTGGTTTTATACATTTTGCAGAGAGGTCAAGTGCTATGAAAGCATTGAAAAACACTGAAAATTATGAACTTGATGGTATTCTTATCTGCATTCCTTTTTTTTTTTTTTTTTTTTTTCTCCATACTAATGATGTTCGAAGTAGTATGTAATGTGCGATTGGTTTCATTATTTTCAGGCCAGCTGTTGGAGTGTTCTCTTGCAAGGCCACAGGCAGATCAAAAGTCTGGCGGATCAAATTCACAAAGGTCAGGGTTGGTTCCTAGTTACCCACCTCGTTTTGTTTATGGTATGGCTGGGGGTGTGTATGGGAGTGGCCTTGGCGCTGGATATGGTGCTGCGGGTTTTGCACAGGTGAGATGCGTCCCAGCTTACAGTGGTTTGCTAGTTTATTACTTTATTACGGTTTCGAGTGAATGGATATCAAATTTAACCTTGCAATTGACCTTTTACCATGACTTACAATTCTTTGTTTTTTGAACATGATGTTAAATTGTTTGTCTCGGGTTCTCATTTTTCTTCTGCATTTGCTTTGTTAGTAGTTTGAGTTCCGTTATAAGTATTATTTATTCTAGGGCCAGCCCATAAATAAATGTAGGAACAGTAGGGTGGTTCAGTCCCTGAAAAGTGTGGACATTGATGATATTGTTCCAGGTCGCATACATTGAGCCCTCTTAAACCATGCATGCATACGTGTCTTAGGAAGAACTCAAATTGTGACAAGAATTGGTATGAGCACATTCCATGTACAGCCACAGCTCCTAGAAAGCACGTCTTCAGTTTTGGCTTTTTTGAAACTCCATGATCGGAATGAACATAAGCCATCTAAAAAGACAAGAGTCACGCCCTTAGGTCACCTTTTCAGTTGTAAACGAATAAAAAGGAACGAAGCTGAGATTTGATACACAATTTCTAAAGCTTTGCTGAAATCTGATTGTAGCCTTTGATGCCTGGGCCGGGGTCAATTCCTGCTGGCATGGCCATGATGCCGATGCTTCTACCTGATGGACGGATTGGATATGTTCTGTAAGCACCATACATCTTTCGCCTTATTAGCTTTATTTATATGTATTTACGTTATTTAATTTTATTCCTGCCTTCTACAATAAATAACTAGAGACTGAAACCTAGAGACCCAGGGAGGTACCCCGTACTCGTTTCTCTTGTTGATTCGTCATCTCAACTCTAGTTTTTACTTACCAGTTGTGCGTTTTCTTCTAGTTTCTATAATTGCAAATCGAACATTGATGCCGCATGTAAAAAAATAAATATAGATAACCTTGGAAATAAGCTTTCCATAGATTTTATGTGGCGGCTCACCCTGATTCGGTGAAGCTTAGTGACTTGACTGATTTGTCTTCCCTCATTGCAGGCAACAACCAGGTGCGCAGCCGCACCCCTCTCCTACGTATCAAAGAAGTAGCGGCAGGGGTAGTGGTGGGAGCAGTAGCCGAAGTAGTGGTGGTCCAAATAGGGGCAGGCACGGCAATAATACCGGGCATGGACGCAGATATAACCCGTATTGATTGTTCCTGTAATGGTCAGAAGTTTGGAAGGAGGGATCTGCACTACATTGTCTACTTTTCACACGTTTCACAATTCTTATATGAAGTTGTAACATCAACATCATATGTGAAGTGCGTTGTGGATACTGTTTCTTCATTCAGTCATACTAATATATATAAATATTTATTTGTGGTATAAACGCTTCATTTTGGTCACAATCAGAACTGTTTTGCAATATTCATTCAAGCCATTCTTTTTAGCTGTAGTCTACTGATGCAGTGATGCTTGCATGTAATTATCAATATAAACTATTGTTATAAACCGGAATTTAAAGATAACATGCGCATGTCTAGATTTCAATGGAGAAGCAAATTACAGCTGACGATATAGAAAGACAAGCTCAAACCTTCCTCATTCATCACAACTCTCATTTTCATCTGGTCTCTCTTCAACCTTTTCCTTTTGCTTTCGGGACGATGACTCTCCCACTTTCCTCCTCTTATTCATTTGCTTCGCGTTTGATGTCTCAGCCGTCTTTTCTCCCTTCTTTCCTTCGTTCTTCGCTGGACTCTTCCCTGCAAGGGCAAACAACATAACAAAGATGTTCTCACACATCAAAACAAACCAAATTAACTGGATTCAACATGATTGTACGCATTTCAGATCCGAGCAACTGAGATGGGTGGTCAAGATTTTGTTGAAACCTGGAATTTCAAATAATAACTCAGTTGGGCATTTCATCAAACACCTAGCGGGCACAAATTTACATGCGACAAAGATGTTAGAAAAGTAGTGACCTTTAATTGAGGCCTCCAGAGGCTGGATAAACTCAGGAAACTCAATCTCTTCGAGGGCTTTCAGAACGTCGTCGGCGCTGATTGTCTGCCTCTTCTTTTCCTTGCATATATCATTTGCCCTGAAAGGAACCCAACAAAATTACAATTGCTTGAATTTGAATCGTTGCGATGCATCGACACAAGGGGAGAGGGCGAGGGGTGCATACGTGGCAGAAAGGTAGTGTATGAAGATTCGGGAGCTTTCGGCGAAAGCCAAGACGGCGTCTTTGTGAATGGTTAGGTCAAAGTCGCCCTTGTGGTACTGGGAAAGCTTATGCTTCAGCACCCGTCGCACTATAGCCTTCGGCAGCTCCTCCGCTTCCGCTACCACTTTCTCCATTCTGTTCCTCCTTTCTCTCTATCTGTCACACACTTTTTTTTTTTTTAAATCGGGATCTGTCACACACTTATGTCTCGAGACTTTCGACGGAGTCAATATCAAAGGGCGCTGAGGACATGACTGTAATTTCGCCGATGATTTCCCGCCATTCCTCTACCGCGGTCTCACCACCGCTTGAGGCTTGACCCTGAAAGCCCAAGATTAAAAAAAATAAAATAAAAGCCCAAGCAGTCAACTAAATAAGGGTGGGCAAAAAAGTCGGGCAGCCAAAGCATAACCGGCCCGAGTCGAACCAAAAACTTTGTTTTCCTTCAGTAATGTGTAGCCTTAACCCCTTCAAAACTCGATCTCAATTATTACTTGTGATTTTTTATTTTTCAACTAATTTTCCTTGTTGAATATAAAAATATAATTGGTCCATCTATTACAGTGCCATCGTTGTTAGATTCTTATCAATTTTATATGAGATACTTACGTCACATTATTAAACATGTCATTAAGATTTGAAAATCAATTTGTTGTTCGTTTCACATCGAATATGTAACTAGAGTTTGAGAATTTGCTGGTTGTTTCACAGGATAATATTCTTTACCATCAGTGGGTCTATATGTCAGTTTTGCTGGCTCGCAAATCATCAATAGTAGGTAAAATTTCACATATCTTTATCAACTAAAATTCTAGAAACATTAGGATAACTCCGTCGCTACGACCTTCCACGTATCATATAATATTTATTATATATGGTACTAAAATGTTAATTTGAGAGTTACACTTATCCTTATCAATTAAAACTCTAGAAACACTAAGGTAACTCCTTCCACACACCATATGATATTCTTAATATATGGTACTAAAATATTAATTTTGAGAGTCAAACGGACGTTTTAGACTCATATCATGTAAAATTCTCATATTATATTTACAGTTACCATTTTTTTATACGTGGGAAAGCTAGCATAGTGACATATCTTCACATCCTCCTGTCAGATTCTTGATTTGATAAACGGAAATCAATTCACAACCTCATCACCATGGTCTCCCACTCAAGTCTAAATACGGAATACCCAACTTGTAAAACAACATACAAATGCAATCCCATGCTAACTACTACGCCCACTATACCTAAATATAGGTATTAATTAACACACTTTTGATATGTGCTTTAAGTTCTCATTAAAATATTATTTAATTATAATTTAATCGGATGATAAAAATTAATCCTCATTCTCCTTTTATTCATAGGTCTCATAACAAAAAATGCTTCTATATTTTATTTTTTACATAAGTATTATTTATTAATAACATCGTTATAGGTTAATTCTCCGTCTAAATATATGAGATGTCCAAAAGCCATTAAAATTCAAAAGAACAACCCAGGGACCAGGGTAGTTATTTAACCACCATTTAAAGACAAAGGATAAATCCGTAAATGCAAACAGTTACTCATAAAATTGTTGTAAATGCATGAATTTGAAAAGAATGGTTGTTTTGCATTTGACGGATGTTTCCTCGTTGGAGATGAGTCCTTCAATTTCAAATCCAACCGAGGAAGCAACCGCATATGAGAGCCTACATCGCCATACCCCCACAACGCCTGTCTGACTCGGTTGACAGGTAACATTTCCCTCTACAAGTATCATAATTCTTCATCCAAATATCAAAATCAACCAATTCACCTGAAACCCGCATACATTTCACCCCCAAATTTCAATCTTGTTTTGCAAATTCTTTTAAATTTCGAACACCGTCTTCATATCAATGGCGTCCAATGTGCCCTCTGCCCCATTTCTGCCTAAATCCTACGGCCACAGGTACTCCCGCCACCGGCATTCCTATGGCGGGACCGGATGCGGAGGGTTTGGGCAGCAGCAGGGCACGTCGTCGTCGTCTTCTCCTTTATTTGCGCACTCGGATTTTCCTCCGGGGACCGACCCGGCGGTGATTAAGAGCTTTAAGATGGTGGATAGGGACATGAGTGGTTACATTGATGAGAACGAGTTGCAGCAAGCGCTTTCTAATGGGTACCAGAAGTTTAGCCTAAGGACCATTCGCTTGCTCATTTTCCTCTTTAAAAGCCCCAGTGATCCTCTCAGAGTTGGTGAGTTTTTTAAAAATAATTTATTGATTTGTCTTTTCATCAATAGTTTCTTTCATTCAGAAAATTTATTGGGTTTGTTGAGAAATTGAAGAAAATAAGGAAATTCGAATACATCTTTTATGATAACCTGGGTTATTATCTGTTCTTTCTTTATCATTGTTTCACAATAAACCAGTATTCTTGACACCCAAGAATTTGCGGGTTCTTTATTTTTGGGGTTCCAAGCTTTAAAAACAAAATGGGAGTAGGACACGAATTTGAATACAAAATCAACGCTCTCAACGATTTAACCTATAAAGTGCAAACCTTTTGCAATTTTTAGTTTATGATTTTGTGTGATCAGTATTTTTGAATGTTTAGCTGACCTGATAAATCATATTAGAGCATTGTTTTTTTATCTTCCCACATTATTGATATCTTCTAATTTTTGGTGATATAGGTCCCAAACAGTTTAATGCACTTTGGACTTGTCTCGGTCAATGGCGGGTAAGTTTCTAATGGTTATTTCATTTGAAAGAAAGGGGTGATTTTATTTTGTGCCATTTCATTCTTAGGGCTCATTGATTCCAAATGCTTGTTCAAAGAAAATGGCTTTACCACAAAGTTGTGAATTCTGATATTGAATCATAATAATCTGTTGTTGCAGGGAATATTTGAGCAATATGACACAGATAAAAGTGGGAATATTGATGTGATGGAACTGAGGGATGCACTCTACAGTCTTGGCCTCGCCGTCCCATCTTCTGTTCTTCAGCTTCTGATTTCCAAGTACGATGATGGAACCTCAAGCAAGGTTGAACTCAATTTCGACAGTTTTGTTGAGTAAGTCTGGCTTCACATGAACTCGAAGATTCGTGTCCAGATTATGCCTCTTCTCACATACGTGGTGTTCTGTTTGATATGCAGGTGTGGGATGATTGTCAAGGTGAGGAAATTGCAGACAATGCAACTGCAATGTGCTCTTTGCAAAGAAATGGCTAGTCTTCCATATTCGTAATAATTTCTGCAATTTGCTTAAATGAAATTAAGATTATTGTTTTGATTCTTATTTTCAGGGATTGACTGATAAATTCAGAGAGAAAGATGCATTGTACAGTGGAATGGCAACATTTAGTCACGATGCATTTATGTATTCAGTCATCCCATTTCTTGTGTCGTACAATTGATTTGGTCCGAGTTTATGTAAGTACATAATTCTTGAAGAATGTGAATTTTCATTGTTTTAAGTTTGATAGTGAGGAACATGCATATTTGACAGACAAGAAGTCGGGATCTTTGTTTGTACATTTCACTATTTCAGTGAGGATTTTGCCGGGAATGTATTTGCACTGTAACTGCTGATGAGGAGTTTTCGATTAGAATGCGCTAGCAGTTTGTTTCTGCAGAGGTTTGGGGTCATCATCATGAATCAGTTACAAGAACATCAAGATGGAAACTTGTAAGTCTCTAGCTGGAAAAAAATTGGAGCTTTGATCTTTAATTTTGCTTATTGGCTTTGCTAGTTTTTGGCTGAACCTAGCTGGGCCGATGTTTTACCATTTTGGACACTTAATTTGTTACCTTCCCGGAGGAATTGACTTATGCCGGTTCACAAGGAAAGGATCGAAGGAACGACTAGAAGGTCATCAATGTCTATGGAAGTTGAAGAAGAAATAAGAAGAAAGAAGAAAGCTCTCGAGTAAAAGGTCGAAGGAATGAGGCTGGCGCCTTTCAAGTTTACACGAATTTTACTTTCATCGGTGTAGTTTACTATTTGCATTTCGGGCTTTGTGGTTTTGTTTCGAGGTAATTAATTGCTTCTAAGAAGCCTTGATGTTCAAGCTTAGTTTTGACAGGTAAAAAAAACCCTATGTTTTAACGCAAAATTGTAGAGGTTTAAACAGTAACTAATCATGAGTCGAATTGAACCAGATTAATTCAGATTCAACCAGATCAATCCGAATTGAATTGAGTTAACCCAAGTATGAATTGATGATTTTTTTTTAATACTAAATTTAAAACCGATCAAACTAAAAGAATATAAGAAATTTTGACCAAAAACCCAAAAACAAAAAAAAAACTTAACATAACCTAACTGTCTAGTTCTATTTGAGTTCAATTTTCGACCTACAAATTTAAACTGAATCTAAATAAATTTTTTAAATTCAGTTTTGTTCGATTCTCTGTATAATTCGACCCGAACCGGCCCAAAACACCCTGCATCCATCGTCCCTCTCTTCTATTTCCTTTTTACAAACTGATGCTAAATATATGTATAAATACTAGAGCAATAGTGGAAGCATTTTTTAGCCTTTTTTAAGACTTTCAAGGATCAACGACCCCAAAAGGGTGTAAAGGGAAAAATCTGACTCAATTAACACACATGTTCAAATAATTCCTACTCGGATGACACGTTTCACGTTTGCAATAGAAAAGGTTGTCAACGTAGGGTTTGAATCTTCTACGGAAGTCAGCACGTCGGACGGTGGATCAAAACCGACCAGGGCAGAGATATATGGCATTGGCACCGGCGGCTGTTGCTGAGATAATTTGAAGCATGTAACATTTGCGGAAGGAGTAGATGCAATAAGTCAGCTACCTCCATTCGCCATGCCTGTGTTCCCCATTGAGGAGGCAATAATAATGTCTATATCCAATAATATTATGAAAACAATTTTCAAACAGAGAGAATGAGACTCACCTTACTTCAAATTTCAAAACCTGTTCACTAATTTATAATTGTAATTATGGACCACCAAACCATATGATCGTTTGATAAATTTAATAAAAATTGAATATATGATTTTGGTTTTGGAAGTTGGGGATTAGTGGTTTTTTTAGAGTTGTGATAATTTGAAATTTTGAATATTAAAATTGAGGCTTTTATAGGAGTAATTGAGTAAAGGCTGTGACTCTGAGGATTGTATTTCACATACTAGTTGCTATGAAGGGAAGCAAGATTAGCAAATACATATTTTTTTGCTAATTATTGATATTGAATGTTTAATTTAATTGAGTAAAAATATATATATATATATATATATTAATATGTATATGGTTACAATGATGAAATCAATTTGATTGACTTCCTTGGTTAGTTGGCTAGTAGAAAAATTCATAGCCATTTTATTCTTAGTTTTTACCCTTGTTGGAATTTTTATAATTATTTCTGTTGATAAAATTTGCTTATATGTATGCCGATATGAATTTTTAATCATCATCTATAGGTTTTTCTTTTTTCACAAAAAGGGATAACAATGGAAATCCAAATAAATCAAAGTTAACGAGTTTATTTTCTTATTATATAAAAAAATTCATCATCAAGGAGCAAGCCTTCTGAGTCTTATCTACTCAATTTTTTATGAAACCTCACTGAATAGATATATATTTTATGTTGATTAATAAAATTCACTTGTACTATCGAGTTTCTTTTATATTTAATATGTAAATTTAGACCATATGCAAACCGGGTTTAGTAATCGTCCAATTGTTCTCAATTTTTTCGGCAAAAAAGCAAGAACTAATTTTTTACGAGTTTCACTTTCCCCTTTTTTTTTAATCAATAACATTGAAATTGCATTAAACCGAAAAAGATTCAGTTACATCTTTGGTGATGATAGACTCCAACTAAGGGGAGCTTCCTCGATTCAAATCTCATCAGAACAAGCACGAACAATAGCCTTAGCTAAGAAATGTGATGCCATACTACAACTACGGGAAATAAAATTACAAGAAGCACTATCAAATCTAGACATAATCTCCCTAGCCTCCAAAATTAGATTTCCATCAACAGATAAACAATCATTCGAGCCATTTATAAGACTAACCACAACTTGGGCATCGAATTCTACCTCAGTGGATCGAAAACCAGGCTTCCAGCAAATCGACAAAGCCTTGAATATTGCCAAAATTTCAGCATGTTTAAGATTAGAGATTCCAATAAGAGGAAGGGTCATAGCCACCAAGTAGGGATGATCATAATTATCCATGGGTATGGGTACCCATGGGTATTGTTGAAATGGGTAGAAATTAGATGGGTAAAAATTTACCCATCATTTAATAGGTAGGGTAAGGGTTTACCCATGGGTATTGAGGGTATTTAATACCCATTAAATTTAAAGTATATTCTTTATCCATTCTTCAAATTATCTATGAATTTTTAACACTTTCTTCCCTTTACTACTTTTTTTTCTTTTATTCTTACTATTATTTTATTTATTAGGTATTATTATTTAAAATTACTTTATTTCAATTAAATATCAGTTATTTCATCTTTCATCAAAAAAATTATACACAAAAATGTTACGAATTTATATTAACATCAATTTTTTTAAGAAATTAAATAATTCATTTTAAATGATTTAACAAAAATCAAAGTAAACTATAAAATTTTTAAGATTTCACAACCATGAAATAATTTAAAGGGAGTTTTATAAATTCTTAAAAATTGTTTATAATAAAATTTTTAATGAGTTTTTTTTTTAAGTTTTGAATTCCATTTCGACATTTATTACTCATTCTTCATTTAATTGGAAAGTTTTCGGAGTCAAATTCTCAAATAACTCATTCACTAGTCTTGGTCAACTCGACAAATTTTGATAATTACGGATAGAAGGGTAAATTGGTCATTTACTAATTCTCACTTTAAATTTTAAGACGGATTGTAACAAAAATTCTAATAGAAATTGAGAGGATTTGAAGAAAATGAAAAGCAAAAAAAAAAAAAAAAGCAAACGAAATTAAAAGAAAAAAATATTAGAAGTTAAAAATAAAAAATTAAAGAAAATGAAAGTAAAAAAAAATTAAAAAGTAAAAGAAAAATAAAAAATAAAAAGAAAAAAGAAGAGCAAAATAAATTGAAAGGTATAAAAAAAATTAGAAGTTAAAATAAAATGAAACACAAGGAAAAAAAAAATTTGAAAGAAGAAAATAAATATAAAATATCATGGGTACCCATTACTCAATGGATAGAATTTGGGTAAACCCGGGGATGGGTCTGAATGAGTATAAAATCCATTTGTACCCATTGTAAAGTAAGGATTTACCCACACCCTCAAAAAAACCCATTTGACCATCCCTACCACCAAGACTTCCCACTATCATCTCTCACAATCGCACCAGCACCACTGCATTTTGAATTGGCCTTGAAAGCACCATCCACATTAAGCTTGAAACCTCCTGTAGCTGGCCTTCTCCACTTTGCCTCGGTCCTCAGATTTTCCGTTTGGTCTTTCATTTAGTTTTCAGGTTTTATGCTTAATTAGATAAAAGACAAATTTAGGGGACTCAGGAGAGATGCTGATAAACATGTACAAGATTTGTACACAAAATGACAAAGATAAAAAACATTTTAAATGTCCACTTTCCAGTTATATATATATTTTTTTAAAATTAATACTTTTCACCGGCTCTACCACTATTTTTTTTTTTTTGCATCATAATATTTTGAATTTTCATTTGGCTACATTATTAACGTACAACTCTGTACTTAACTCATTCATCTCCATCTCCATTTTCTTTACACTTGAAACAGAAAAGTTAAACAGACTTCGTATTTTACCTGCTTGATCGGCTACATATATTAAGTTTGGATTCCTGTTTCCTCAACACTGCATGACATCAACAACAGCATTCACCATTAATTAATCCATGTGGTTGGATGAGGCAGCCGTCCAAGCCCAGTTTTGTTGTGCATGTCAACTACTCAACTGTACATCAACGATATATAAAAATATAAAGATATTAGTAAGTCCATACAAAATTTATCCTCTCGTGATTAAAGAAAAACAATCCTTTAGTATTATGATCGACGATATATACCACTTGGCGAGAATCACCGGCCAAGAATGCTTGCGCGAATATTTAATATATTATAGTTAGCTAATATTTTTGTAGAGATATTAAATCATCATAGGAAGAGAGAGAGATAAAGGGAATGAAATTTGACAAAATTATTTCTCTCTTTCCTGAATATTTACAATTGATACTAGCGGCTCACTAAGTCAAATTTAACTTGAAGATAAATAGTCTGCCAGAGAAAATAATTTTTATTCAAAATATATTCAAAAACACATGTACGTACGTAGCGAGTATGGTAAAGATAGATACTCGGACTTGTCAAAATTGACACAGTATATGTTTGAAAAGTAATAAATATCAATCAAGTGGGTTCCTCTATATGATGTATACGTGTCAACCACTAAATCTTATCATAGTTGGGGCCAAGGCCAAGCTGATGAGAATCCCTCAAGGCAAAAACAAATGGCCCTTCAAGTCAGAAAGGAACCCGCACTTTGTAGCTCACGGATTGCTTGATGTTACGTACATTCATTAATTTCTCAAATCAATATTCTCAGACACTAATTATTATATTTTCAGCCACTAATTAAACAAGAAAGCATGATTCCTATGTTGAATTCAATCTACAAGATTATTAATTAACCACGCCTGCTTTTCTTGACAAAATACTGTATAAAGAAAATACGTACCCACCAATTAATGGATGAATTTGCAGGCTATTTATTGACCGTAATCTTAGCGTTGGAAAACCGTCTAGGTTAACTTGATTCGTTTGTATTCGTTCCATTTGGCTGGTCCAAATCTTTGACTCATAAGAGAAACAACTCATGCTCATCAAACAAATCAAAGCTTCAATTCGATACGTTCACAATATTATAAAAAAGCTCGTGCGAAAATTGAAGATGGCTATATGCCATGGCCCATGGAGAAAACAAATGCGGAATATGCAACTGACATGGAGAAAACAAATGCAGGCTAGAGAGCCGTGGAGCAGAGAGAGAGCTAGCTTGGCAGTTGGCAGCCATTTTTAAGATAGACAGAGACTTCACTCTTCACACCAAGGACAAAGCTCCCCGAAGACGATAAGGTTTTAATCGGCAAGAATTTTTTCAATTTCAGTGACCAGGGAAATAAATAAACAAAGAATTTGATATCAAATCAATAAACTAATTAAAAAGACAGCGTACCCAAAAAAGAAGACTTAAACAAAAAAATCCAAAAAATGGTTTCTTTTTCTTTCTTTTCTTTTGTGAAGCTGAAGCCACACAGAATTTTATTCACAGAAAGATTCACATGCATGATTACAAGTGGGGAGGATAGGAAGACAGAGACCCATTACCATCATCCAGCCCAGAAAACAAACAATTTTATGTGACCTGTATTTCATAAATTTGATTCTCTATGTACAATTTTTTTATAATAAATATTTCTCTATTTTATTGTCAAAATTCCACTTAGTGCACGTATGAATAAGTGGACAAACTTTACTGCCTCAACGTGATAGATACCATTTAGCATGTGAGAATGTGAAGTAATAAAAACTTCACATTGTAAATTGTATAATTTTTTACTAATTTTATTGCTAATTAATTTTATAATAAAATTTTAATTTGATAGTAACAAAATGGATTATCTTATGAGTAAAACATAAGCACCACATATATTCCACATCAACTTATATATATGTGTTTGTGTTAGTATAAAATTTCATCACATGTAAATGAGTAAATTAGAAAGTTACATAATATTATGGCTTATTGGCTTAAATGCACCCTGTACTCGCACATTTGTCACATTTTGCACCCTGAACTGATTATTCGCTCACTTAACTGTATGAAATGGCCAAATTGTGTCACTCAGCTCCATTTCCGTTACAGTCGTTCAATTTGCAGTCAAAATGCTTATGTGACGCTTACATAGATTAAAATACATTAAATTAATAAAGGACAATTATGAAATTTCACATTTATAAAACTTCAACAGTTTTCTTCTTATAACACTAAAAATCCAGCCCACCACATCTTCTCCATGAATGTGCCTAGGTTTCCTTTGCTTTGCTTTGCTTCGTCCTCCATCGTGATGAAGTCTAGAAGGCGAACAATTCCCACACCCATCTTAGAGAAGATAATTAATTAATTATTTATATTAATTTTGGAAATGATTGGCAGTACGACGATGACTGTAGAAGTCGTTTTCCAGTGATTTGATAGGTCCTCAAATAAGCATTATTTTATATTATTTTATACCCTTTATACTTAGCTTTTAATATTAAAATAATAAATAAATAGATAAAATAATTTATTTTGTGTTATTTTTATTTAAATAAATAAAGTTTGTAATTTGGAGTATTTTAGCGAAAGAATCGTCTCGATCGGAATTATAACGAAGAAATTATGGACGAATTTCGGTGAAATATTACTAAATTAACTAATTAATTAAATTAAAACTGTGCAGCCCAATTGAACCCAAGCTGCAGCCCAACAGAAAAAAGAAAAAGAAAAATCCAGCCCATCCCGCAAGCCCAGGCCCGCGTCGCTGTGCAGCCCACTCTCCAGCCCGTCAGCCCAGACCGCACGGCCCAAGCGGCCCAGCGTGCTTCTGCCTTGCCCCAGCGAGTTCGGCGCGCGGTCACCGAACGTCAAGCCTACTCCTCAGCGCGCGCCAGCCGAGCTCCATGCCACCCATTCAGCACCGCCCAGCCGATCTCCAGCCCACTTTCCAGCATGGCACTGTCGGCCACGCCTCCACTTTCCAGCTCCCTGTGACCGAATCTCCATCCTTTTTCCAGCTGATTTCTGCCATCCACCAAACAGCACTATTTAATATGTTTTCTTTGCTGTTTTTTAAGCTTTTCCCTTGTTTTTTTCTACATTTTTTCCCCACAAACACCACCAAATCTCATCATTTCACTTTTTATATTTTTATTGTAACTTTTATTTGTTTTTATTTATTTTTTAGAGTGTAATTAGCTTTTCCCCCCTATAAATAGGGGTTCAATTCTTGTATTTGGGGAGTCCCCAATTAGTTTCATTCTTCCATTTCTTTCATTTTTCTTAGTTCTAGTTCTTAGTTAGTTCTTTTGTTTCTCTCTTTTGAGAGACATTTTTGGGGACCATTTTAACTTCTTGTAGATTTTCTTATTAATTAGCTTCCTTTTAATTCTTGTTCTTAATTTATGTTATTTTTATTTTTCTTAATTTCATTTCTTCTTTACTTTGTTCTTGTGATATTTCTTTGAGATCTCTTAAATACATTTTTATGCTTTCCTTAAGAAATACCTAGGCCAAGTAATTCTAAGGCAATTCAAGAGTTTTAAGACCGAATTCCTCGTATTTCTTCTTCCATCTTCACAAGTTTCCTGCTGCCGTTCGGTGATTCTTGTGAAAATCCATGCTTCTCTACTTAAATTCTTGTTATTGTTATTGGTTTTACTTATAATTCAATATATGTGTTGGTATTTTCTTTCTAACATTTGTAAGTAAGAATGCAATCTCCATGTGTTTTACTTTTTGAGTTTCTTTTACTTCATATGTTTTAGTATTTAAACTTCAATTCGAAACTAAATGTTGATCCGCTGTTCGGGGCATTTAGAATAGAGTTGAAGAGATTTAATGTTTGATCGCTGTTCGGCGCATTAAATCACTTACTTAAGGTGGATCATATTGTAAGTAATAATCCGCTGTTCGGTGCATTTATAATATGAAAAATGTATGCATGTATTTGAGATGATTAAGGTATGATTTCGTGATTGGTTCAATATGAGCATGATGTTAGAGTGTTGGTAAAAATATGTGTTTGAAGAAAGTTCACTAGTACAAAGGTTAAGGTAGAAGTAAAATTAAGTATTTAATTATTTTTACTTGTTTTCTTTATTTTATATTTATAACTCTTTTCAAAATTCCCATTTTCAATTCTTTATTCTTTTATTCTTTTATTCTTTTATTCTTTTTTATTCTTTATTCTTTTATTCTTTTATTCTTTTATTCTTTTATTCTTTTATTCTTCTTTTCTACTTTTAGTTTATTATTCTTTGATTCTTTCATCTCTTTATTCTTTTATTCTTTAATACTTTTAGTTTATTATTCTTTGATTAATTAATTCTTTAATTCTTTTATTCTTTAATTCATTAATTCTTTAATTGGTTAATTCTTTTATTATTTAATTATTTAATTCATTAATGTATTCATTATTCATTTATTCATTACTCTTTCCCACTAACACATTATTAATGTTCCCTAATTTCCCCGGTTAAGAACGATCCCTATTTACCAATACTACATCTACACAAAAAGGGTTTAAATTGCATAACACTCGAATTACATGTTTAATTTAATGCGTAGTTTGGGCGTAGTCATGATTACCTGCAGACTTGTCCAAAACGAGATCAATCTAGAAATCTAACTCATAAAAATTCAAACAGGGGATATCCGAGATGACTGTAACCGAAATCAATCCAGAAAAAATCTAACTCATCCAAAACGAGATCCATCATCTAAAACCCGAAAATTTTGATAATATTTGCAAAAGAAATCAAAAGAGGGAAGCAATTAGAGCGAGGGCTGCCATAATGGAAAGCCAGAAAGACTGAAACGAGGTGAGGCTCGTTCGTTTATTTGCGAAACAAGGTGGGGCTCGTCATTTATTTGCAAAACCCATGTAACACATTCATAGTCTTGTCATTTATTTGCGAAACGAGGTCGAGCTCGTCGCGGACTCGTATATTTCCAACACAAGCTGAAACGGTCTTTAGCGATTTTGGTACCTCCTGGCTACAATCCAAACAAACCAAGGATTGTGATCATGAATCTCCATCATCAATCTTCATCATAGGGAATAGAGAGAAATGAACCTCCTCCAAAGAGCCTCTCCAACATATCCAGATTTCAACAACACATCAATTACCACACTGCGGAAATGGGTCCAGTTCATTAAACACAATGCGCACCTCATCCACCATACCAGTGTCGATCCACTCTACTACCAAATGGGTTCTTAGAAAGGACCAAAACCAAAGGTTTGGTCATGAAGTCGTGGACTTCAGAGCGAACAACGTAGTACCACTCACAGAGTCCCAAGAAGAGATGAGAAAGTTGTCGGTCTTTGGAGCGAATCGGATTCTGGAAATTGCATCTGGGATCAGGTTGTCAGGACCCGACCCTCTTCTGTCAGGTCTCGATTCATCTAGCACGATATTATCCGCTTTGGGCCTCCTTGCCCTTGCCCTCAAGGTTTTGTTTTCGGGAGCTCACGGTGCAACTTCCCAGGGGGTCACCCATCTGGAATTGCACCAGCCTCAACTCGCTTAACTTTGGGGTTCCAATCCCCCCCAAAGCCACTGAGCTCTCAAAAGGCCTCATGCTAGATAGGTGTGTGCCTACACCTTTAAGGCACACCACCATCCTGTCCCAGACCATTCCCCCTCGCAGGAATGTGGGATTGTTCACCGTTCCCTCCAGGACACGGGTCTTACAATCCACCCCCCTTATGTAACAACCCGTACCTACGGGAAGGGTAAAAATGTAATTTTTGTGAAGTTTTGTAAAAAGGACGATTTTGCCCTTGTGAATAGTAAACGAAAAGTTGACTTTTGTACTATTGATTGGATGAGTGTTAGCCTTTGACCGTGACGTAGGTTAGGACGTCACGAGTCCGTAGACAGGCGGCAGGTTTGATTCGGACAATCGGAGGAGAAGTTATGATGTACGGAAGGTTGGGGGCGTTACCGTAATTTTGAGTTAAAAAGGGGAAATGTTGACTTTTTGGAGGATTTGTGGTTTTCACGTAGACCGAGGACCGTTGGATAGGTCTCGACGTCCTGAGTTCAACGACAGGCGGCACGCTGTCATCGGACGTCGGACGGAAAAGATACGGGTCTGGAAAGTCTGAGGGCAAAATGGTAATTTTGTGCAGGAGGGGCATTTTGGTCATTTTTCCTCAGCCCAATCAGATAAGGGCAAGTGGCAGATATTTTGGGCTGGCCTATGGATGTTGGACACGTGGGAGTGGCTGGATGGTTCCAGGCCATTCTCAAGTGTGCACGGCCACACCTTGCACAAAATCAAACCGTGTTTGGGTTTGAAACACAGAAAACAGAGAGAAGTTTGGGGTGAGGCGGTGATCGATTTGGATGCCAGGGAGAGTGAGGAGTGACTGGTGAGAGTGACAGAGAGACGTGGGTGAGGTGCTGATCGTGTTTTGGGACTGGAATCGTGCACGGCGGCCCGGTGGTGGTGCGGCGAACATTTGAGGAAAACAGAGGAGACCGTGGACGGTGGAGGCTGTTGTGCCGTGTGGTGAGGCAAACCAAGGCGGTAGGAGACTCAGGAGGTTGAGGGGAGTCCCACGAGCACCGTGGTGGGTGACGGTTCTCACGGCGGCGCCGAAATCGAAAGGTAAGTTCTTTTGCCCTGTTTTTCGTGGATTTTTATTTGAAGAGTCGTGGACCTAGAGCTAGAATCGACAGGTTTGGTGAGTGAAGGGAGGTTTAGGAAGGTCTTAGGCGTCGTTTGTGGTGGTTACCGTGACGGGAGGTTCACGGTGGGTGGTGGTTCGACGGCGGGTCCTCTGTACCCTGTTTTAGCCGTGAGTTTCAAACTTGAAGTCGTGGACTTCGGGGATGAATCGACGGATTCTGTGAGTTGGGTAGGACTAAGTAGGGTCCTAGGATGGTGCTGGTATCCCCACCGTGAAGGGGGAAGCAGTGGACGGCCGGGAAGGAAAACAGAGCTTACGGGCAAGGTTTTTCGAGGCTGAAGACGAGGGGTTTCAGGCCGTGATTTCTGGATTTTAGGACTGGGTTTGGTTGCAGGGGACTGGACGAAGCTAATGGTATTGGAATGGAGAAGAATGGTGGGTACACGGCGGAGAACCGGTCACGCCGGTTCAACACAGTTGAACCGGGTGACTCGAGGTTGAAGATGGACTGTAGCAGGCGCGTGAGGCCCACGCGCAGCCACTTTGGGCGGCGCGTGGGGGCGCGTGGGGAGGAATCCGGTTAAGCGTCCAACATGAGTTTAGCCCTAAATGTCCTAAGGAATCCAATGGTACAGTTTTCGGGTTAATCGGACGGTGTTACGGAATGGTTCGGGAATCCGTGCGGTTTAGGGTTTAGGATTAAACTATTATTAAATTCCCGAAAAATTGGGGTAAAGAGGGAAGGTATCCTTGATGTTATTGTGACCCTATTTGGTATCTATTGACAGGACGGGAGACACCAGAGACGGTTGAGGAGCGCACGGAGCGCGAGTGACGTGTTGTAAACTGTGAGTGGACTTTTTCTTACTTCCGAGCATGCCTAACTGTTTTTATTAATATTTTATGCTTTTATATGTGTTTATCTGTGTTTGAGATGGTTACACGTTTTTCTAGACGTTTTCGGGCTTTTGCACGTTTTTCGAGAAAAAGCCGGTTTTCAGATTTTGATGCCATATGTGAGAAATTCACCCTATAAATGTTTTCTGATGATGGTAAATGGGTTATGAAACATGGTTAGGGATTTCTTATGGTTTTTGGTATGGAAATGGATTTTCCGGATTTGGGTTCGGAATGTCGGTTCTGGACGCCGAAAGGGCTTCGAACCGGGGATTTCGAATTCGGATTTGGCGATGGATTTTGAATGGATTTTACACTGGATATGGATTGGATTTGTTGGATCTGGATATGGGTTTAAAGACCCGGATGGATATTGATGGGGGACGGGCCCGGATTGAGTTTAAAGACTCGGGAGTTTAAAGACTCGGATATTATGATATTACCCCCATAGGCCTATTGAGTTTAAAGACTCGGGAGTTTAAAGACTCGGATTGATATGTGAGGCCTGGTTGAGTTTAAAGACTCGGATAGGTCCAGCAGGTTTGATCGGGTTATACTCTAGTTTCTTATGCTGTTTTATAGTGTATCTGTTTCTTATGGTATTTATAGTGTTTCTGTTTCTTATGATGTTTCATATTATGTTTTTTTTTTCTCATACTTCATTGGCATGCCTGGTTTCAAACCGGAGGGAATACTTTGATTTGCTAGTAAACGGTTTTAAAACTTTCATTCTTTTCGGTCCACTCACACCTTTTGTTTTTAATTTCCCTCCAGGTCGTGGTGATAGCGCTGGGGTGAACGTTGAGGCAGATATCGAGGCATAGGGCTTCCGACGTTCTTCCGTTGCGGACTTAGACTTGTAGGACTTTTGGTGCCCATTTTGTAGAACTATGCTCTGACTTACGATTGTATATATTTACTCCTTCGTCTGATGGTTATGCTTATAGTTGTATTAAGTTTCTTTGTGGCCTTGTAAGTGTGATTGTCAGACGGGAGCAGGGTTCATCCCGAGTATCGAGGTGATATTTGGGACGGGTCCTGACAATTGGTATCAGAGCATAGGTTGTGTCAATTTGTGTTGGGTCTAGGTTGTTATACTAACTCTATGCCTCTTTCAGCGTACGATTGATCATGCCTCCGAGACGTGAACCCCCTCCACGACCTGAAGATGAAGCGGCGAGAGGGACTGAGAGCGCTTCGATCGAGAGAGCCCAGAGGCTTGGGGCTACTACGTTCAGCGGTGGGGCTGATCCCGAGGAAGCTCACCGATGGATCACCCGACTAGAACGTATTTTTGGGGTGATGCACTGTCCTCCCGAGGATCGGGTATTGTTAGCTACCTTTCTGTTGGATGGAGCTGCCTACGAGTGGTGGTATACGCTGGAACTGTCCGGCTGGGATGCACATACCGTGACCTGGGAGACCTTCCGGGAGCGGTTTTTAGATCAGTACTATCCCCGTTCTTTCAGGGATGCGAAGGAAGCGGAATTCCTTCACTTGAAGCAAGGAAACTTGACAGTTGCTGAGTATGAGCAGAGGTTCCAGATGCTATCTCGTTTTGCTCCGGCATTTGTGGCGACTGAGGCGGAGAAGTGCCGCCGGTTTGAGTTGGGTCTCCGGGGAGAGATCAGGGCCATAGTGACAGCCGGCTCTTTTGCTACTTTCCGAGAGTTGTCTGATGCTGCTGTCAGGGTGGAGGCCAGTTTACCTGCTCGACCACAGTATTCGGGCAGTGTTCGACGCCGAGAGCAGTCATTCCCAGGAGCATCGAGTCAGAGGCCCCCGAAACGGGGTAATTTTGGTGGATCACTATCGGCTGGTGGAGCCCGGTATGGCAGACCAGGCAGTTTCCAGGGCTCCGGATTTCGAGGAGCTAGGTCACAGCCGACTCCTCAGGCGAGTGCGACTTCAGTGGCTTCTACAGGGAGGCATACCGGTGGACCCGGTAGGGACACCTGCTTCTATTGTGGGGAGCGAGGACATTTTCGTCGGGAGTGCCCATTGTTAGCTACGGAGGGTGGAGCAGGCAGAGGTGCAGCAGAACCCGGGCGGAGTACTGCATCAGTATCAGGGGCGGCAGGCCCTAGGGGTGGTGGTGGTGCCACGAGCAGTTCCAGAGGGCGCGGTAGGTCATCGGGACCTCAGGCGCGAGTTTTTGCGATGACTCAGCAGGAGGCTAGGTTAGCACCGGGAGTGGTGACAGGTACACTCACCATACTTGGTCACCCTGTTTTTACTTTGATAGATCCCGGGGCTACCCATTCATTTATAGCTCGGAGTTGTAGTCTGGTTAAGGAGAGGGAGGTGTCTACTTTGGATTGTGCGTTAGGAGTGAGTACACCTACTGGGGAGGTGTTGGTAGTGACTCAGGTTTTGAGAGAGTGTCCGGTGATGGTAGGCCAGGTGGAGTTACTGGCAGATTTGTTACTCTTGGATTTACGGGACTTTGATGTGATCTTGGGTATGGACTGGTTGACGAGACATCATGCTTCTATCGAATGTTTCGATAGGAGAGTGACTTTTCGGAGTCCTGGATTATCTGAGACTACATTTCAGGGGGATCAGCGTGCACTTCCTACGGGAGTTATTTCGGCACTCGAGGCTAGTAAACTGTTACGGAAGGGGTGCCAGGGTTACTTAGCTCATGTGGTGGATACGCATGCTACGCCAGAGAGGGCGGAAGAGATACCAGTGGTACGGGAGTTTCCCGATGTTTTTCCCGAGGAGTTGCCAGGACTACCCCCACACCGAGATCTTGAGTTTACGATTGAGCTTCTACCAGGTACACAGCCTATTTCTCAGACTCCTTATCGTATGGCACCTGCCGAATTGAGGGAACTTAAGGCCCAGTTGCAAGAGTTGGTCGATATAGGATTCATTCGACCGAGTATGTCACCTTGGGGAGCACCTGTTCTGTTTGTCAAGAAAAAGGACGGAGGATTGAGGTTGTGTGTGGATTACAGGCAACTCAATAAGGTAACTATTCGGAATAAGTACCCCCTACCCCGGATTGATGATTTGTTTGACCAGCTCAAGGGAGCACAGTATTTCTCGAAGATTGATCTTCGCTCCGGCTATCACCAGTTAAGGGTTAAAGAGGAGGATATACCGAAGACAGCTTTCCGGACCAGGTACGGTCACTATGAGTTTGTGGTGATGCCTTTTGGTTTGACTAATGCCCCAGCAGCTTTTATGGACCTTATGAACCGAGTGTTCCGGCCCTACTTGGATCGTTTTGTGATTGTTTTCATTGATGATATTTTGGTGTATTCGAAGAGTGCGAAGGCGCATGAGAAACATCTGAGGATCGTGCTTAAAACGTTGAGGGAGCATCAGTTGTATGCGAAGCTCAGTAAGTGTCAGTTCTGGTTGACCAGTGTTGGATTTCTTGGCCATGTGATTTCGGCCGAGGGCATTCGTGTGGATCCTCAGAAAGTTGAGGCGGTAGCCAATTGGGAACAGCCTAAGACGGTGACGGAAATTCGGAGTTTTCTGGGTTTGGCAGGGTATTACCGGCGTTTTATTGAGGGCTTTTCTATTCTTGCAGCACCGTTGACGAGGTTGACACGGAAGGGAGTTCGGTTTGAGTGGGATGAGAACTGTGAACAGAGTTTCCAGGAGCTTAAAAGGCGGTTAACATCTGCTCCTGTGTTAGCCCTTCCAGATGATAGTGGGGAGTTCGAGGTGTATAGTGACGCTTCTTTACAAGGTTTGGGATGTGTCTTGATGCAGCACGGGAAAGTGATTGCTTATGCTTCCCGGCAATTGAAACCCCATGAGGTGAACTACCCTACACATGACTTGGAACTGGCTGCGGTGGTTCATGCATTAAAGATTTGGCGACATTACTTGTACGGTGAGAAGTGCAGGATCTTTACGGACCACAAGAGTTTGAAGTATTTGTTCACCCAAAAGGAATTGAACCTCAGACAGCGCCGTTGGTTGGAGTTACTTAAGGACTACGACTGTACTATTGAGTATCATCCAGGGAAGGCTAATGTGGTAGCCGATGCTTTGAGCAGAAAGTCAGCTGGTTCTTTGTCGCATCTGAGGACAGTACGGTTACCTTTGCTGGTTGAGCTCCGTAAGTTGGGAGTAGAGTTGACTGTGGATGAACAGGGAGCACTCCTAGCGAGTTTCCATGTGCGACCCGTTCTGATTGATCAGGTGATTGATGCTCAGTTTGAGGACCCTATTCTGGGCATCATTCGGATTGAGGTCGAGGCTGGAGAAAGACAGGATTTTGAGATCCGTGAGGATGGAGCCTTGGTTAAGAATGGACGGTTGTGTGTTCCTGAGGATGAAGTTTTGAAGAAGGTGATACTAGATGAGGCTCACTGTTCAGCTTATGCGATGCATCCTGGTGGGACCAAGATGTATCGTACACTTCGAGAGCATTACTGGTGGTCAGGGATGAAACGTGAAATTGCAGAGTATGTCAGTAGATGCTTGATTTGTCAATAGGTAAAAGCCGAGCGGCAGAGACCTTATGGAGCAATGCAACCTTTGCCGATTCCCGAGTGGAAATGGGATCACCTGACTATGGATTTTGTGTTCAAGCTTCCGAGAACACCGAAGGGACACGATGGTGTGTGGGTTGTTGTGGATCGACTTACGAAGTCTGCTCATTTCTTGCCAGTACGGGAGAACTTCAGGCTGGAACAGTTTGCACAGTTGTTTATTAATGAGATTATTCGTTTACATGGGACTCCGGAGTCGATAGTATCTGATAGAGATCCGAGATTCACTTCTCGATTTTGGCAGAGCTTACAGGAAGCTTTTGGGACTAAATTACACTTCAGTACTGCTTTTCATCCTCAGACTGATGGGCAGTCTGAGCGGACTATTCAGATTCTCGAGGATATGATGCGAGCTTGTGTGCTTCAGTTTCAGGGTACTTGGGAATCACATCTGCCTTTGATGGAGTTCGCCTACAATAATAGTTTTCAGGAGAGCATTGGGATGGCTCCTTACGAGGTTTTGTATGGACGGCAGTGTCGAACTCCATTGTGTTGGACTGAGGTTGGTGAGAGGAGGTTGACTACTTCTGAGCTGGTGGAGCTTACTCAGGAAAAAGTGGCGTTGATCAGGGACCGATTGAAGGCAGCGCAGGACCGCCAAAAGAGCTACGCTGACCGTAGGATCAGGGATTTGGAGTTTGCTGTTGGAGACTGGGTTTTCCTGAAGCTATCTCCTTGGAAAGGAATTGTACGATTTGGCAGACGAGGGAAGTTGAGTCCTCGTTACATTGGACCGTATGAGATCTTGGAGCGGATTGGTCCTGTAGCTTATCGGTTGGCCTTACCAGCAGATTTGGAAAAGGTACATAATGTCTTTCATGTTTCCATGCTTCGGAAATATATTCGAGATGATTCGCATGTTTTGGAAGCACAACCAGTGGAACTGAGGGAAGACTTGAGTTTTGAAGAGCAACCTGTTGCAATCTTGGATCGGAAGGATAAGGTGTTGCGAAGGAAGACGGTTCCCTTAGTGAAGGTATTGTGGCGAAATCATCAGGTCGAAGAAGCTACTTGGGAACCCGAGGCCTTGATGCGAGAACAGTACCCTTATTTATTTCACTGAATTTCGGGGACGAAATTCTTTTTAGGGGGGTAGATTGTAACAACCCGTACCTACGGGAAGGGTAAAAATGTAATTTTTGTGAAGTTTTGTAAAAAGGACGATTTTGCCCTTGTGAATAGTAAATGAAAAGTTGACTTTTGTACTATTGATTGGATGAGTGTTAGCCTTTGACCGTGACGTAGGTTAGGACGTCACGAGTCCGTAGACAGGCGGCAGGTTTGATTCGGACAATCGGAGGAGAAGTTATGATGTACGGAAGGTTGGGGGCGTTACCGTAATTTTGAGTTAAAAAGGGGAAATGTTGACTTTTTGGAGGATTTGTGGTTTTCACGTAGACCGAGGACCGTTGGATAGGTCTCGACGTCCTGAGTTCAACGACAGGCGGCACGCTGTCATCGGACGTCGGACGGAAAAGATACGGGTCTGGAAAGTCTGAGGGCAAAATGGTAATTTTGTGCAGGAGGGGCATTTTGGTCATTTTTCCTCAGCCCAATCAGATAAGGGCAAGTGGCAGATATTTTGGGCTGGCCTATGGATGTTGGACACGTGGGAGTGGCTGGATGGTTCCAGGCCATTCTCAAGTGTGCACGGCCACACCTTGCACAAAATCAAACCGTGTTTGGGTTTGAAACACAGAAAACAGAGAGAAGTTTGGGGTGAGGCGGTGATCGATTTGGATGCCAGGGAGAGTGAGGAGTGACTGGTGAGAGTGACAGAGAGACGTGGGTGAGGTGCTGATCGTGTTTTGGGACTGGAATCGTGCACGGCGGCCCGGTGGTGGTGCGGCGAACATTTGAGGAAAACAGAGGAGACCGTGGACGGTGGAGGCTGTTGTGCCGTGTGGTGAGGCAAACCAAGGCGGTAGGAGACTCAGGAGGTTGAGGGGAGTCCCACGAGCACCGTGGTGGGTGACGGTTCTCACGGCGGCGCCGGAATCGAAAGGTAAGTTCTTTTGCCCTGTTTTTCGTGGATTTTTATTTGAAGAGTCGTGGACCTAGAGCTAGAATCGACAGGTTTGGTGAGTGAAGGGAGGTTTAGGAAGGTCTTAGGCGTCGTTTGTGGTGGTTGCCGTGACGGGAGGTTCACGGTGGGTGGTGGTTCGACGGCGGGTCCTCTGTACCCTGTTTTAGCCGTGAGTTTCAAACTTGAAGTCGTGGACTTCGGGGATGAATCGACGGATTCTGTGAGTTGGGTAGGACTAAGTAGGGTCCTAGGATGGTGCTGGTATCCCCACCGTGAAGGGGGAAGCAGTGGACGGCCGGGAAGGAAAACAGAGCTTACGGGCAAGGTTTTTCGAGGCTGAAGACGAGGGGTTTCAGGCCGTGATTTCTGGATTTTAGGACTGGGTTTGGTTGCAGGGGACTGGACGAAGCTAATGGTATTGGAATGGAGAAGAATGGTGGGTACACGGCGGAGAACCGGTCACGCCGGTTCAACACAGTTGAACCGGGTGACTCGAGGTTGAAGATGGACTGTAGCAGGCGCGTGAGGCCCATGCGCAGCCACTTTGGGCGGCGCGTGGGGGCGCGTGGGGAGGAATCCGGTTAAGCGTCCAACATGAGTTTAGCCCTAAATGTCCTAAGGAATCCAATGGTACAGTTTTCGGGTTAATCGGACGGTGTTACGGAATGGTTCGGGAATCCGTGCGGTTTAGGGTTTAGGATTAAACTATTATTAAATTCCCGAAAAATTGGGGTAAAGAGGGAAGGTATCCTTGATGTTATTGTGACCCTATTTGGTATCTATTGACAGGACGGGAGACACCAGAGACGGTTGAGGAGCGCACGGAGCGCGAGTGACGTGTTGTAAACTGTGAGTGGACTTTTTCTTACTTCCGAGCATGCCTAACTGTTTTTATTAATATTTTATGCTTTTATATGTGTTTATCTGTGTTTGAGATGGTTACACGTTTTTCTAGACGTTTTTGGGCTTTTGCACGTTTTTCGAGAAAAAGCCGGTTTTCAGATTTTGATGCCATATGTGAGAAATTCACCCTATAAATGTTTTCTGATGATGGTAAATGGGTTATGAAACATGGTTAGGGATTTCTTATGGTTTTTGGTATGGAAATGGATTTTCCGGATTTGGGTTCGGAATGTCGGTTCTGGACGCCGAAAGGGCTTCGAACCGGGGATTTCGAATTCGGATTTGGCGATGGATTTTGAATGGGTTTTACACTGGATATGGATTGGATTTGCTGGATCTGGATATGGGTTTAAAGACCCGGATGGATATTGATGGGGGACGGGCCCGGATTGAGTTTAAAGACTCGGGAGTTTAAAGACTCGGATATTATGATATTACCCCCATAGGCCTATTGAGTTTAAAGACTCGGGAGTTTAAAGACTCGGATTGATATGTGAGGCCTGGTTGAGTTTAAAGACTCGGATAGGTCCAGCAGGTTTGATCGGGTTATACTCTGGTTTCTTATGCTGTTTTATAGTGTATCTGTTTCTTATGGTATTTATAGTGTTTCTGTTTCTTATGATGTTTCATATTATGTTTTTTTTTCTCATACTTCATTGGCATGCCTGGTTTCAAACCGGAGGGAATACTTTGATTTGCTAGTAAACGGTTTTAAAACTTTCATTCTTTTCGGTCCACTCACACCTTTTGTTTTTAATTTCCCTCCAGGTCGTGGTGATAGCGCTGGGGTGAACGTTGAGGCAGATATCGAGGCATAGGGCTTCCGACGTTCTTCCGTTGCGGACTTAGACTTGTAGGACTTTTGGTGCCCATTTTGTAGAACTATGCTCTGACTTACGATTGTATATATTTACTCCTTCGTCTGATGGTTATGCTTATAGTTGTATTAAGTTTCTTTGTGGCCTTGTAAGTGTGATTGTCAGACGGGAGCAGGGTTCATCCCGAGTATCGAGGTGATATTTGGGACGGGTCCTGACACCTTAGGGCCCAGCGTCCTCGCTGGCACACTTCCTGGTCGGGGTCTAGCTCTGATACCAAATGTCATGACCTGACCCTCTTCTGTCAGGTCCCGATTCATCTAGCACGATATTGTCCGCTTTGGGCCTCCTTGCCCTTGCCCTCACGGTTTTGTTTTCGGGAGCTCACGGTGCAACTTCCCAGGGGGTCACCCATCTGGAATTGCACCAGCCTCAACTCGCTTAACTTTGGGGTTCCAATCCCCCCCAAAGCCACTGAGCTCCCAAAAGGCCTCATGCTAGATAGGTGTGTGCCTACACCTTTAAGGCACACCACCATCCTGTCCCAGACCATTCCCCATCGCAGGAATGTGGGATTGTTCACCGTTCCCTCCAGGACACGGGTCTTACACAGGTTCTCAAGCTTCAACGAAGCTTTTCTCATTTTGGTGCTTTAGAGACCGAACCAACTCAGCGCATCAATACGGAGAAAGGAACATGGAATTGGACAAAAATTTCACTAATTTCTTCACAATTAACGAGAAATGGGAATTTCTGAGGGCGATTACCACTTTTGGTTCTAGAAAACCCTAAATCTTGGTCAGGTGAAGATGTGTAAGGGACCCCTCAACTCAGAGGTTCTCGCTCAACAAGGAAAGGAAAAAAACATTGGTTGGATGATAGAATTGATGAATGCTCTACTTGGTAGGGGAAGAAGATGGGGCAAATAGGATATGAAAGGGTTATCCAGCAAGAAGATGAACCAATTATATGATATAATTAATATTTTCAATAAAAAAATTTAATCTCCCAATTATCTTTACACGCAGTCATAGATGGAAAAAGTGTGCCAACGTGGCAAAAATTTTAATTTTACCCTTACTTTTCACGATCACTTAATATTTGTAACGGAAATGGAGTTAAGTGATACAACTCGATCATTTCATGTAGTTAAGTGAGCAAATAACCAGTTCATGGTGAGAAGTGCGAGTAATGTGCGAGTTCAGGGTGCATTTAAGCCAATAAGCCTAATATTATTAGACTTGAAAATTCACCAACGTGAGAAATACACAATCTTACAAAGAGCTTATAAAGTGGCATGTGAGAATTTTGAAAGGAACGGAATCGCAAATTGGAAAGTTGCACAAACTTGCAAAAGTTTATGAAGAGTAAGTCATCTCTATCAATATGAGTGTGTACAATGCGGTTTGATGCGGATATTGGTAATATCCAAATCTAAGCAATTAAAATCTTAATAGTTTGATACAATTTGGATTTCCTAAAATTGGAAATCTGCCACACATAAGAGATGCACAATCTTACAAGTGCTTACAAAGTGGTGTGAGAGAATTTGGAAATAAACGAAATCGTAAAGTAAAAAGTTGCATAATTTTGTAAAACTTTATAAGGAATATGTCATTTTTATTTTTGTCAATGATAATTTATTTTAGGATATAACTTCAATTTTCTCAGTGATCGAACTTAGCGAAAATATTTGTTGTAAAAATATTTCGAACGAAAAAAAGAGAGGTGAAAATGGAGATAAATGTGACCGTTTTATTTAGCAAATATGTAATTATAATTAGCAAGTGTAGAGATTAATATAAATAAATGTGGAAGTCCATATACAGTATAAGAATTAAAACCTATAAACCTATTAGAAATTAGAATTCCTTTTGCCCTTGAAAAATCTTCAGGAACTCTTCATGTTATCACGCGACCAGTCTCTCTCCCTCCTCATTTAATTTTAAGAACACAATCGGCAAAATCAGAAAATTTAAGATTGACAAAACCTGCAAAAATGACAAAATATTATTTTATAGCATTAGAAATTTATTTATTTATAAAATAATATCATATTTATATAATAAAAATAGTTTTTTTTTTTACTGACTTGTAATTTGGAGGCTGCAGAGAAAGTTAACTGCTGAGGTGAGGCTGCAGAGAAAGTTAACTGAGGAAGATGACCTCTGAATCCAATATCATAAACTGGAGAGCCATCAGGATAATAAAGGCCATAGTTTCTTTCAGAAGCCGGGCCAGGCTTCAAATCTTCATTGAAAAGGGCAAAAAAGTAAATGTCTAGGGGAACTTGAGGCATTGCCGGAGTACCTTTCTTCTCCTCAATTTTCCTCATCAAATTCCCATTATATAGCCCTGCATTTTCCGGCGTAGCTCCGGCCTCGTTTTCGTCCCCCTTCGACGGCCACCCAGTTTCCGATATCCGAACCTCCACGTCGGAATGCCCCATCGCTTTAATCGCGGCGTAAACGGCGTCAATTTGAGCATCCAACATGTTGTCATAATGTAAGTTCGTAGCTGAATCAACCATGCCGGAGTTGGGCTGGAAAAGCACATACTCCAACGGAACCTCGCCGGGATTGTCCTTGTAAGCGAAGTAGGGATAAGCATTGATTAGAAACGGCGAATTGACTTGCGAATGGAAGCTTAGCATCGGCTGAATAAACTGAGAATATTCTTCTCGGAAAGTGCCTGCCGACGGCGGGTAAGAGTTTCCTAAAATGGTGAGCGAATGCGCCGTCGTAACGGTGACTTGTTTGGAAAGTCCGAGATCGACGAGGGCTGTGTAGACGGATTTCATAGCCGGGAGTAGATACGTCATCAATTGGGTGTCTTTCCCGCCCAAAATTTCGTTCCCGACGTTGATGCATGTGATTTTGGTTTGGGGGAGGTGGGGCTGCACATGGGTTTGGATCCAGGCTTTGGCTTTGAGCGGGTCGGTCATGTTCTGCAAATACTCGTTCCCGAGGCCAATGATGAAATCGACTTCGGAATTCGCGAAGGCTTGGAGGACGTTGGGATCGGTATCATAGAGTTTCACTCGGCTGACGTTGAGAGATTGGAGGAGGAAGGAGACTCTTGAGGGAGATGGGAGATTGTTGGCGATTTGTCCATAGTTGATGCCGAAGCTCAGGCTCTGAACGTGGACTGATGAATCTGAAACAGAGTAAAAAAAAACAGAGAATTAAAAGATTGAATTTTGACCAAAATTAGATCGTGGATTTAATGCAATTAACGTAAAATTAAAGAGAAGTGTTAAAAGTTTTTTGAAACCCATTTTAGATTAGTGGAGGATGGATCTGTATAGATCCTAAAACCGAAAATAAGAAAGAGATAGGATTCTGTTGAAAACAGAGGAAAGTAGATGAAGAAAAGAGCTATGTATATAAGACCCAGATGAGAAAATTGTGATTAAATAGGATCCATAAGGAAAATCGAGACTTTTAGCTCAAATTTAGGAGCTTTTTGCTTCTTTTATTTTCCTGCACTTTCTGGGGAACCAACTAGTTAGTTCGAAAAAGATGGAGTGAACCTGAGAGACTAAGAAGGACCAGAATAATTCTGAATAAGACACTGAAGATTGCCATTACTGATCGGATCTTGGCCTTCACCTTCACCAACACCACCGCCAACACTGCCACCCCACTACTATCCGCTGTTTCTCAAAACACGTACTGCTTTTGCCACCTAACAATGCCCAACGTTTTATATATATATATATATACATACATGTTTATGGGAGTATGCGCTTTGCCTTTGTTTCAGCATATAAAACTAGTAATAACAAATTTGACCGAAAATAATTTTTTATAAAAGAAAAATACTAGACCGCTAAAATTTTTGTCTAACCTTTTATATTATCTTACATGCTGATGATGTAAGAACTTTGATTTACGAATTTATAATTTCAAAATAGCATACAATTAACGGCAAGTGAAATTAGCTTAATAATTAACTTGACATACATACATGAGCCACCATATTGTCTTAAAAGTAATATAATATTTATATAATCTATATATTTTTAAATAGTAAGATACGAGAGCCGAATGGACGATTTAGTTACAATTTATAATGTGCAAGGACAATTATAAAAACACGTGTAGTAAAACATGTAAATTCTACACGTAAATACTATATTATGTATACAACTAATAATACTTTATTTTTATTTTAAATATCGATACTTGATATTTTTTACGAATATTTATTTTTTAATATTTTATTATATTCTTTTATTTATATTATAACATCGTCAATGAAAATATCACCTCGGAAAAGAACGAAAAAATTTCTCCATCATATGGTGGCCGCCATTTTGAGGAGAAGATGGCTTTGATTTCGTGTACTACTCCTCCGTTTAGATTGGGAGTGTTTCTTCCTTGCCACTGATATTTGATCTTTTTGTATTATTTGTTCCGATTCTATGTGTGTTATAATCAGTCATTGGCTTACACGTAAGGAACACTTTTTATTAATGTAGGTTAAATTTCGATTGACCGTCTCGGTAATTTTGTTTTCTCTGTAAAGTCACTTTCGTTCCTGACCTTTTTGGGAGAGACCTGAATGTGAAAGAGCATAGCTGACGACAGAGTCGGCTATTTTGTATCCGTTCCCGGAAAGTCAAAGTGCAATAGGAATTACGTTGGCCGTACTGTTTGTATTGCCTAATTACTTTGTTGTCCTCGTACCATAAAAATAAATTTACCTTCTTGTCCTTTTGCCGTATTGGGTAGTTTGGTTTGAGCTTGAAGAACACTCAATGAAGCAGGTAAGATCATCATAATAAATGTCCATGTCATTGCCATTGAATCAAATGTTCCATTTTGAGTCGGGTTGATTATGAGTGTCCATGCGTATTGTGTATACAATCGAACAATTATTTGATATGTTCATGTGTGTTATGTATACAATCGAGCAATTATTTAATATTTTTATATTTTCGTACTTTCATAAATTTGTATCACGTCTATACATTTATTTTACTATAATTTAACTTAAATTTATCAACTCTGCTGGAGATGTTTTTATGAAGATGAATAGCATAGATTGTAACAAGAGTTGTTGGCCGATTGCAAGATAATATAACAATAATGACAATTATTGATACCATGATAATATAACAAGAAAATAAAACTTGAAGGTAAGCAAATTTTGATGAACTCGACACCAAGACCAGTTGGATTATTGGATTTATTTCATTACATTCTTATGGTAGGGAAGCCCTCTAGATTCAGAAGAGATCAGTGTCATCAAGAATATAATTGGCTGAATATTAATGTTTTATATATATTTATGTTTACTGGGTATGCAAATATGTATACAAATCGGTTGACTACGTTGCTAGCAAGTTTCCAACTCAAAAATCTATTTCTAAGCTATGATTAAGTTACTCATTATTGGCAGAATTTCTCAAATCCGTACTCTTAAGAAAGTAAATATTTACAATAATACATTGTAATATCTTCCTAATAACCAGTCAAAAGAATTAATTTTTTGTTGAGGAATATGTTTTTAGAGAGGGCGGCTAAGGTTTTGTTGAAGATCAGTAGAAAATACACAATTGATTTACATGGTCAAAAATCCCTGCATGGGGAAATGCCCGATTGAATGAAGGGTATACGCATGATATGATGCAAGCAGGTTTGGCATTATCTGCTTCATAATCAACTTGCTTGGCCTCATTCAACTTCAATTAGTTACTTAATAATGTCACATAGAAACAGTGAGACCCAATTTTACAAGCAAGCAGAAAAATTTATGTAAAATAAAATCCCCCATTTGTGAAAACGATCCTTCAATATCATAGTTTGAAAAACATTATCTTCAAATAAAAAATTGGAAGAGAAAAAATAGAAACAACAAGTCATAAAGCTATGCTGTATCTGAACCATAAAACATATTCAGAATATAAATTTATTAGTAGTTTTTACTGATGCGATGCGAAATATAGACATTCCAAATATATTAGTGCAATTATTTCTAAGCCACTAAATAAACAAGTGATATACAATAATATTAAAAAAAAATTATATATGAGAAAATTATGGTGTTTTGATGATTCTTTTATTTTAACTATATTATTTTATATTTTATAATATAAATGACAATAATAAAAATTGAAATTGTATTTTATATATCTATATATTTCTTCAATATCATTTATCGAAAGTAAACAATAGTATTTTTTTTTCTTAATTTCTAATTAATATTTTCTTATCAAAAGTAAATAATAGTATTTTTTCCTAATTCATGCGCATGATGTCAAATTTGTAGTAACTTGAGGTTCTGCCATTATATAAATTTGAGATTTCGGCTCTAAAACTAATTGGTGATAAGGGGAGTTGTCCAAACCTATATAAGACACACACTCTTTCTCATCTTTTCCCATGTGGGACTACACACTCATTCCTCACATCCCAACACGTCCCCTCACGTGTGGCGGCTCTTCCATCCAACACGTGATGATGTAAGACCACTATCTCACATACTACTCAATACTCAATTTTTTTTCTTTGCAACCACACATGTTGTCGTCACTGCGCCCCCTAAACACACGTGGCGAGTGTATGGGCAACGTGTGACATATGTGGTGGTTAAACCTTCACGTGGGATAACGCCCCCTCACGTGTGGTGGCTCTTCCGGCCAACACGTGATTATGTGAGACCACTATCCCACATACTACTCAATACTCACTTTTTTTTCTTTGCAACCACACAGATTGTCGTCAATGCGCCCCCTTAACACACGTGGCGAGTGTATGTGCAACTATGGCAGTTAAGCCTCCACGTGGTATAACGCCCCCTCACATGTGGCAGATCTTCTAGCCAACACGTGATGATGTGAGACCACTATCCCACATACTACTCAATACTCACTTTTTTTTCCTTTGCAACCACACAGGTTGTCGTCACTGTGCCCCCTTGACACACGTGGCGAGTGTATGGGCGACGTGTTGACAGGACCCACCCCGATTATCGCCTCGATAATCGGGAAGCATCCTGCTCCCGTCTGACAATCGAACCCAAAAGACCGGAAGACTAGTTAAAATTACAACACACCCATTGTCAGACCAGGGAGATTAAACAAATACATGCGACTGGACGTCAAGTCCACAGTTTCACAGAGTAATGGGCGTTACACGTGTGGCCTGTGTGGCGGTTAAATTGACAGGACCCATCCCAATCCCCCCGGGATTAACGCGGGACGACCCTGCTCCCGTCTGACACGAAGTGTCAGACAATGGATATTTCCAACCTTTGCCCTCTCGGGCCATCAGAGTACGCCAGGATCCGGAGGAGGTATGTGATATCTCGGTCTCTGCTACAGTCCACATCTGCTGTCAACCTGAAGGGCAGTCAAAACATTAAAAGCTGTGAGTAGACAAAACAAGGAGTTTATGAGAACATTTTAACGAAGACATTTGTACCCTTCACTAAAAAGTATGCATGCATTCGAAAACCATTTAATCCAAAAGAACCATAAGAGACCAATCATACTGGCCACTGCCCAATTCATACGGGACTCAGCCCAAAACCTGTACACATCACATATCATATATCATATATCATATATCATATATACATATAATCACACAACCAATCCTGTCACGGTTTCCAAAGCTACGCGTGTGTTACTTGGGGTCTCAAACCTAAGTCTTTCAGAGTCCAAAGTCAATGTCCGTAGACCAATGACCCGCTCTGAGGTTACGATCCAAGCCTTCCTGAGAGTAAGGAACCCAACTGGGGCGACTCCACTCAGTCAGTGCTCCGTGACTACTCCGGGGTCCACCCAGGCCAACGACCCTTCACAGAGGAGATAGATTTAAGTAAAGGAAGGTATATGAATATATATATATATATATACATACATACATACATACATATATATATATATAACGAACTCATTCATGCCATTCATATACATATAGAAAACATCTTTAGAACCTTTCAAAGGATTCATGCCCGGTTCCCATAAATCGTCATGTATCATAGAATCATTTCTAGGGTTCATGCTGACAGGACCCACCCCGATCATCACCCCGATAACCGAGGTGAACCCTGCTCCCGTCTGACAACCCAACATAAAAGACCGAAACGTCCTCACAAAACCCACAAATTACATTGCCAGACAAGGGATAATTTAAAACACCCAAGAGTCAACAGTCCAACAGAGCATAGTACACAACAGACAGAAATCCTACTCAGAGTTATTACACGCACAATGGAAAAACTTGTAACCGAAAAACGTCGGAAACACTCCGGGGTCACTCTATGCCTCTGACTCTGCCTCAACGTCACCCCCCGCGCAAGCTCCACGACCTGGAGGGCATTTAAAAAAACAGAAAAGTGTGAGTGGACCAAAAAGAATAAAAGTTCCAAAAACCATTTCATAAACAAACCAGGGTTTGGCCATCCGTTTTGAAAACATGCATGCATAACCCAATATCTGAAAACATTTCTAAATCACATAGTAATTGTTATAGAAACAGTTCATAAATCATAAAATACCAATAACATCACAGATCAAACCTGCTGGATCTATCCGAGTCTTTAAACTTCCGAGTCTTTAAACTCAATCCAGGCCTCAATATCATCCGAGTCTTTAAACTCCCGAGTCTTTAAACTCAACAGGCCTACGGGGGAAATATCAATATATCCGAGTCTTTAAACTCCCGAGTCTTTAAACTCAATCCGGGTCTTTAAACCCAATCCGGGCCCGTCCCCCGTCAATCATAATCCGGGTCTTTAAACCCAATAACCAGATCCAGCAAATCCAATCCAAAACCGTTTGAAAACCATTTCTAAATCCACATCCAAACACGAATTTGAAATCACTGGCCCGAAGCCATTCCGGCGTCCAGAACCGTCATTCCGAACCCAAATCCGGAATTCCACTTTTCAACTTTAAAACCAAATCTCGTTTCCCGAAATCCGATTCTAAAATCGAAAACCTTGATCATCAAATCATGTCTCAAAATCCATTTAATAATCATTGAAAACCAATTATAGATTGAAATCCCGAAATCATGACATCATAATCAGAAATCAAGCCTTTCTCGTAAAACGTGCCAAATACGTAATTCCTTGAAAAACTTGCAATTATGTAAAACAATTATAACATATTCGAATACCATGAAATCATAATTAAAACCATAAAGCAAGTAATTAAAAGAAGTTATGCATGCTCAGTTTAAAGAAGAAGTCCACTCACAGTTCCCGGGCACGTCACTCGCGTCCCGTACGTTCCTCGTCCGCCTCAGGAATTCCCGATCCTGTCACAAGTCACCAAAACTAGTCACTAACACGTCAACGAAGGTTCTCCTAATTTTCCCCAATTTTCCCGAACTTCTAAACGTAATTACACGGGACCCTAAACCTTCGATCCCGTAGAACTAACCCGAGACGACGTCCAATTGTCCCGAAACTTGTCCTAAAAGATTCGTTACAACGATTAGACCAAAACCTACGTTGGAAGGTTCCCCAGAACAGTCACCACGCGCCCTCACGTGCCTGCACAGGGTTACTGTTCATCGTCTTCCTCGATCCCTCGATCCCTCGACTATTCTGGACCGGCGTGGCTGGTTCTCCGCCGTCTCCCGTCCGTTTTTGTTCCTTTCAGTTCCCCTAGCTTCGTCCTACTCTAAGAAACTCACTCCACTAATTAAAACACAACATTACGGCCTCTATCCTACCGCTCTCAAGCTCGAACAAAACCACCCGAAAACCCCTGTTTTGGTTCCCGACCAACTGTGCATCCCCCCCGTCACGGCTTCACAACCAGAAGGTTCCTAGGGACCTATTAAGTCGATTAGAACTCACAAAACACTTCGAATCGACCTCAAACTCCACGAATTTACGTTTGAACCAAAACGGAAAAACAGAGCAAACAAAGGGAACTAAGGAATTACCTGCTGTCAGACCGCCACCGTGCTCGCCACCGCGTTCTGCTGGGTTCACAGAGCCGTCCTAGCCTTCCTCTTACCCAATTGGATCAACTTGATCACTAATGGTTGCACCACACCCTCGACACCTCTCTGTTTTCCTGAGAAACTCACACCCTCCTCACATACAAACACTCGACTCTCAGTCCTCTCAACCCAGTCCCTGCACTCTCAGCCTCCCTCTGAACACAATCACACACTCAAGAACTCTCACCTCCCTGCAATTCGATCGATTTCACCCTCTCTGCTCAGTCTCTGTTTTCACCACGATCACACACAGCCCAAATAAAACACACCGTGCACTGCCTAGAACCCACTAGACACTCCCCACGTGTCCAAACCCTATGGTCCCTAACTCAAAATATCCAATAATTGTTGTACACTTGTCCCAATCTTGTTTGCATAATTCCCAATGTGCAAAAAGACCAAAATGCCCTTGTGAGTCCAAATTACAATTTTACCCTTTGCCGTTCTAGACCCATATCTCGCTCGTCCGACGTCTAATGAAAGCATGCCGCCTGTCATTGTATTCAGGACGACGAGATCTACCTAATGGTCCTTGGTCTACGTATAAAAACCTTGTCGTACAAAAAGTCAACTTTTCCCTTCTTTTAACAAAATTACGGTAATGCTCTCAACCTTCCGAACATCATAACTTCCTCCTCGGATGTCGAAATCGGGCGTGCCACCTGTCTACGGACTCGTGACGTCCCGAACTACGTCACCGTCATCGGTCAATGCCCAATTGACCGCCAGAACTAAAAGTCAACAATTTGCCCATTCCAAGGGTAAAATCGTCATTTTGCACCATTCGTCCAAAAGTACCCAACTAAATACCGATTAACCTCCCTAATCCGTTACTAATCACTTTCCTAATCCCGACTCCCGGGACGGGTCCTTGCATGCCGGTTCCCATAGACCATCATGTATCATAAAATCCTTTTAAGGGTTCATGCCGGTTCCCATAAACCGTCATGAACCTGGAAATCCATTTAGGGTCCCCGACCCGAAATCATAAATGTAAAGTAACTAGGTCTCGTGCCCGAACACATGACTCAATTGGGCATCGTGCCCGATATCTCAGGGTCAGTCATGACTCCGATCGTAGTGATGCGTGCAGTCATCCATCCAGGACCGCCCTTAATCCTAGTATGTCGACGTGAACAAATCAACCGATGCGACCACCACATGATTATGGTACACTCATCACCAATCTATAACCTGAACCGTTAGCACTCCGAATTCGAGCCTCCATCGGCTGCCTGACAACAGATCGTGCATCGTGACCTCTCCGGAAGGAACATATCCTAATCCGGAGGCGAGCGTCGTATCGTCGGTCACCGTGCACATAACACTTTCCGCGACCACGATTCAGACCCGTAGGTCATAAATAGAGTCATATGCCAGAGAAAAAACCAAATGGGTCTCATACCTGAGTTTATCCTTTTGGAAATCCAAATCCATTTCATTTAAGCCAACAAATAAACACAAACCTGTATTGGCACCGTATAAGGGCGAAACCTCGAAATACGTGCCAATACGTAACCACACTCAAATGCACTCATGACATAACCAAACAAGTATTAAAACATATAATAAACATTTATGCATGCACCAATTTAGAAAACAAGGTCCACTCACAGACCGTCCGAGCTGCCACCTCGATACACGTGTCATACGGCTCTACCGAGCCAATCACCATCACCGGGACTCCCAAACTTATCCAAATCGTAATAGAAGGTTACTAACTACTTAAATAACCTCCCACTAAAGCCCCGTAATTTTTCCGAATTTTTAACTATTTTTAAAGTCGATCCTAAACCTTCGGACACCCCGAAACCTATCAAAACGATGTCTGATCGACACGAAACCAGTCCCAAAATGTTTGTTACATCGAATAGATGATTTCACATGTTGAAGACATTCCCAAAAGAGGGGACACGCGCCTTCACGCACCTCGAGAACCTTCTGCGCGTGAGTCCACGCGCCTGGTACACTGTTCATCTTCTCCAATGGTTGAACCGAGTTCGACTGCAACTGGACCGGCCAAACCGGTATGGACCGGTTTAAGGCCCAATCTGGTCCATTTTCGGTCCATTTCAACCTATTTTAATTCCTAAGTGTTCCTATCCTCAAGCCTAAACCTTATAGCCATTAATCTCATAAAAAATCGAACGAAAACAGTATCTCCATACGTCGAAAATGGCGACGCCGACTTCCTCCGCCGTTCGCCGTCCTTCCTAGCTGTCCTATGCCTTGAAAATGATCTCATTCGTCTCCTAAGGTCCCCAGAAGCACAACCCAATCGATAGGATTAGCTAAAAACCTCTAAATCTTAGTTTCCAATTTTTGAAAATAAAAGGGGTCTTCGGGTTACTCACCTCCGTCGTCCACCGCCGTGGCTCACCGTCGTGTCCTCACCGTTCCTGTCTTTTTCAGTCCTTCATCACTCTCTCACGGTCACACACAAGCACATATGATGGTGATGTGTGTGTGGTTTCGGGTTTTTAAAAGAAGAAGAATAAAATATGGTGGTTTCGAGTTTTGAAGATGAACAAAGAAAATATGGTGATATTGATCAGAGGAAAGGAATTGGACGGTGGAGATGCATTTGTGTGATGGAATGGAGGGCCAAGATTGAGAGAGAGATGGGTGAAGATATTATAAAATAATCAAAACCCATTATTTTAATGTTAATCCCACCAATCAAGAATTAGATCCACTTTTTGGGGTAAATGACCAATTGGATGAGTGACACTTGTCACTCATCCATGGGTCCCACGAAAATATCTGCCCAATCAGATATTGACAAGTGTCTTTGCCTCGAAATGCATGCAATAATGAAATCGAACTTCCGTGACCTATAACTCTCCCGTTCGAAGTCCGATTCCAGCGTGCCGCCTGTCTACGGATTCGTATCGTCCCGATCTACGTAATGATCCTTAACCCTCGGCCATCGGACCTCCTAGGTCAAAAGTCAACTATTTGCCCCTTCCAACCAAAATTACCAAATTGCCCTTAAACTTCTGAACGTCATAACTTCTTCCTAGAATGTCAGAATTGAATGTGCCACCTGTCTATTAATTCGTGACGTCCTGAACTACGTTACAGTCATTGGCCAAAGTCCATTTGACCGCCAGAATGAAAATTCAACGTTTTACCCACGCCTAGGGGCAAAACTGTCATTTTGCATCGTTCGTCCGAGAGTACCCCACTAATGACCGATTAGCCTCACTAATCGTGATTAGTCACTAATCTAATCCTGGAATTCGGAACGAGTCGTTACATAAATCTCCACGTGGGATAACCTTGCTTTGATACCATGTAAAAACTTGAGATTCTGCCATTATATAGATGTGGGATTTCGGCCCTAAAACCAATTGGTGATAGGGGGAGTTTTCCAAGCCTATATAAGGCACACACTCTTTCTTATCTTTTTCCGATGTGGGACTACACACTCATTCCTCACATCCCAACAAAATTCTCTTGGTTTAAACCTCACTATCTCTTCTGTGGAGGTCGAGGAACTCGATGTGGTGGATGCAGTGTCGAGTGTGGCATGGTCATGGTTCTTGCTTCTTAGTCGCTCGCTCACGTCTCAGACCTATAATTGGAATGCCCTGGTTAAGACACTGCGCAATCTTCTGGAAGCTGCAGGATGGGGTAACGACAATTCCGATGGACGGATCAAACCACATTCCTTTCTCATTCTCCAGTGATATGGATTAGAAAAGAGTCATGAAGGGGGCGACGTGGTCCTTTGATTGTGCCCTTTTTGTTTTGGCTGCCACTGATGTTCGGGAGGATGTGGATGGGGTGGCTTTGGACCGACAAGATTTTTGGGTCTGTTTGAGGAGAATCCCTCATATTTCCCTTATTCCATCAATAGTTGCTTGGGTGGACGAGCATCTTGGACGTTTTTTGGAGGTGGATAGGGGCTCCAATGGGGATTGCCTTGGGTACTTTATGCGTATTCGAGTGGAGCTGATGGTTAATGTACCTTTAAAACGTTTTGTTACTTTGAAGTTAATGCATGATGAACTAGCAAAGAGGTATGAGATGAAATATGAGCATTTAACTTATTTTTACTTAGTTTGTGGCTGTTTGGATCATGTGGTGGGATAGTGTTTGGCCTCTCATTCAGTGAGGGATGAGGTGGAGGCTTATGGGCGGTTGAAAACTTCTGTGAAGGATGTCTTTTGTATATCTCCTCAGGGGGGAGGGGTCGAAGGGGGCAGTGTTTGGATTGGTTCTAAGAGTTACATGGATTACCCTGGTCTGTTCGTCTCCACACCCACGGGCTGGGCTGGTGAGAAATTTGATCAGGTTTTTAAGGGGATAGGTTCAGTGGAGATGGATGGGGAGCGGGTGACCGATCCTGGGGAGGTTTTTTATGTCTCCAAGCGGCGCCTTCTGACCTAGTTGACTGTTGCTAGAGAAAAGGATGCAAGGTCTGTTTTGGGGGAGATTGAGTTTAGTCCAGGTGATATGAAGACCATGGGTGCAGATGGGGGTCTCTCGGGGGAAGTTGCTGGGAACTAACATGGATGTAAGCAAGTGGTGGGTTTCAGTGATTTGGAGTTGGAAGACCATGCAAGTTGGCGGGTTTCATTCATCCAAACTCCAATTTGCGCATACCACTTGTCTACGGAGTCAACATCTCGGGACTTACCTAACGGTCTTTCCGGAAAATCCAAATAACACTTCGGTCTAAAAGTCAACTTTCGGCCCATCTAACTAGGGGCAAAATCGTCATTTTCTTCCAATTTTTTTAATTTTTTTCTTTTTCGAATTTCCGGATCATCACACTTTTAATCCCAAGGGGTGCTTGGAATGTGGGTCTATTGCAGTAGGTTTTTTGTTCTGAGGATTTGGAAGCTATTCTTGTCATTCCCATTAGCTCTACACTCATATTTGAGGATGAGAGGTACTGGTTCTTTACTAAAGATGGACGATATTCGGTTAAGTCTGGTTATCAGGTGGCCCTGTCCCTCTTAAAGGCCTCTTCTTGTGGCCGCCAGAAAGGGTCATCAACGGGTAGTAATGAATCTTATTGGAGGAAGTTATGGCACCTGAATGTTTCAAACAAGCTCAAATTATTCGGGTGGAGAGCTAGTTTAGAAATTCTTCTAACTTCTTTGAATCTGTTCAATCGGAAAGTAGTGGCAATGAGGATTTGTTTTCACTATGGGAAGAAAGTTGAGGATGGCATTCATGCATTATGAGGGTGCAAGCTCAGCCATAAAATTTGGCAGGTCACATATCTCCCCCTGGGTCTTCTATTTGTTAAGGGTCGATTCATTGAGTTCTTTGAGTCGGCAATGAAGTCTTTTTCTCAGACGGATCTTGAGAAGCCACTCTATATTTGCTCGTATGTTTAGATTTCCTGTAATTCGGCTCTTCATGGGAGCCTCTTACAAGTGAGAGGACGAGGTGGTGGCAGTAGCTTTGGATGCCTATGCTGAATTTTTGGGGATTAAAACCCCTTCTTTTTCGGTTCCTGTGGCCTGGCAGATACGTTGGTACACACCCTACTCTTATCCTTAAATTAAATTGTGATGGTGCTGTCCAAGTTTTCTGCCTATGTAGAGGTATTGGTGGGGGTGCTTCAAGATGATGGGGGACGAGTGCAAGCTGGTTTTGCAAGACTGGGCTCCCCGGGGCTCTCGATTGGGCTAATTGAGCTGGAAGCTATCAACGAGGGACTCCTTTTTGTTAAGTCAAATGTGTTTGGGGAATGTTATAATTGAGTCTGACGCTAAGGGTGCGTTGCAAGTGGATGAAGTCCCTTGGCATTGGTAGGGATGGAGGGGGAGGGGGGCTTACTCATCGATCTCATGCAACATATGGCAGCGTCTGGTTCTCTTTCTCCGGTCTTTGAATCAAGTGGTGCATGCTCTTGCTCAAGAGGGTCTCTAATCCTAGGTTTTTGTTCAGTGGATTGCTCTAGCATTACCATGGTTAGTGGTTTTTTTTTAGTCTGGTGTTTCAGGATGATTTTTGATGTTGATGTAATTATAGAGGTGGAGCACTTTTTTTCCTCACTAAATTTCTTTTGGAATAATCAGGTTTTAAGATGGGGTTTTATGAGCCTCTGTAATGTTGATGCCTTCTAATCAATGAATTAGTTTTCAATAAAAAAAAAAAGGTAGAGCACAGGTGTCGGCGGGGGAATCTTTGATTGGGTATGAAAGGAAAAAAGGTGTGGGATTGAAAGGCGACTTTTTATTCCAATTGTCCAAGTGATAAGGAAATCAGCCAACGCCAGGCGATGCAAAATATAAAATTTTAATAAACGTAAATTATATTATCTTTTGGTTTCGGTTGTGAATTAATTTTTAATTAATTATTCAGTTTAATAAAACGGATCTGCAGACGCGAATCTTAGCGAGCGCACGTGTCTACCACCGCCATCAAGGCAGGCGGCTTCGTTGCTGCTTGCAAATAAAAAGGTCGGCTGACAGACCAGTTTTGGCACGTGTCACGGGGATATTTTCGGATATATTACTAGGTTTTTCATTTTTTTATTTTCATTATTATTTTTTGCCGATACTGACTTTTAAATATCTTTTTTTTATTTATTTGTCTATATACTTTTATGATCTACTACTTTCTCAATATCGGCATTGCTTCCATATGTATGTTGACTCCCAAGTTAAGATAATTGGATTAAATTCTGAAAATTAGGAATATTATTATTATTTATTAAAAATAAATAAATTTGTGCCTACTTATTGAAAGATTTGAAATACTAATAAAGGGATTGCACGAGATCTGCACAAACCACCGAATCGTATTATATAATGCGTAAGAATTTACATATGATGATAGATATCTTTTACCAAAGATCCAAAGACAAATCATTCATGGAGCTTCTTTAATATAACATTGAAATTGAATATAGTTAAAACACTAAGTATCAATTATCATGCATGATCATTTGTACTCCCTGATGAATGAAACAAGCTCCTAGTAAGCAATCAATCAATCAATAATTGTGAGATTCCAATACAAATAATTAAGAATATTTAACAAAATTATAAAAATGATGATATTTGCATCATATTCTAATAGTACATCTTCATATTACTCTTTTAATTTATCAAATTGTCTTTATATATATTTCTCATAATTGGAACCGTTCATTATTTAAATCATCTTGTTAAGATCGCCTTCTTAAAAATCAACAATATTGGAGGCTTTTAGTTATCTATATATATATATATATATATATATATAAATCAACTAAAAGAAGGTTCACTATGAGAATATTAATTATTACAAAAATCATTGAATCATTTTATACATATTAATGATTAACCAACCTCCAATATTATTGATTTTTACGGAGATAATATTAACATGTTCATTTAGAAAATGAACGATTTTAATTATAATATATATACAAAAATAATAAAATAAATCAAAAGACTGGTAAGGTATAAGGAGATACCGCTAACATGGGATGTGAGTATATTCCTTGAAAGTAACATAAAATCGGAAGTTTGGACCTTGTGTTTAGTCTCATTATCTTTTTTCTTACATAAATTCCATATGGCACAAATTGAAAATTTAATATTCATTTTTTTGATAAGATGTTTTTATATCCTTTTTAAATGTTGAAAGACGCTAACTAATTAATCTAAAATAATGACAAAAAATAAACATTTTATATTCATTTTAAAAAAAGTTTTTATATCCATTTTAAATGTTGAAAGACCCTAAACCCTTTTTGCTTTAAAGTTGAAGAAATTGATGCTATAAAGGAGCCGTGGATCCACGGCCTCCGACTTTGATATTGTTTGTAGGCTACATGAATCAACTATTCGAAGAAGAGCACAAGTTTATGGGTAAAGAAAATATGTTCACTAATCCCACATCGACAAGTGGAGATTCTAACGAATTGGAGAGCTAGTATAAAAGGAATGGCTGAATTTATTTTAACTCATACCTATCTCGGCCTTTTGGCTAAGATCAAGTGTAGTATCTGTTTTTATCAGTTTAATATCTGATACGTGGGTCAATGACTCACATGATATTAAATTAATTTATTTAGGGCAAGTTCCCATCACAATAGCTTGCTATTGGGGTTCTTGAGTGTCACATAAGTGTTGCACTATTGCATGGGCTTGGCACACCCCACTAAAACTAATTTTAATTTTGTTGGGTTTTTGGCTTGCAAGCCTTTGTAACGAATATTAAATAAAAGTAGTCATTATAGGGTGAATTACATCTTTAATCCAACCATAATTCAAATTTGAGTAGTCGGCATTGATTCCTGATGTAGTTATTGTTGGTCAAAATTGTTATTTGGGTCACTAAGTGGGTTTGTTGGAATAGTTTTGGTGATATTGGATATGATGATTGGGGGATATATTTTAGGTTGGTTTTGGTGATGTTGGATCTAATTGTTGGGTATTTAGAAGGGATCATATCGATGCAATAGGTTTTATGGTGAGGATAGAGGCCAATGAGGGCCGAGTGGTGGCAGATGAGAGGCGATGAGAGAGGTTTATCAGGTAGTGGCATTGAGAGAGGGCTATTAGAGTGATACACACAGATGAGAACCAAGTGGAAAAGAAACAAGGGAGCTGCATGTTCTCTTGTTTTTAGGCAATAAATTATATTTATACCATCGTTTTTATTTGTTTTAGTTTAACCATACAAATGGTTGACAAATTTATCACATATGCTCTTGAATACAATGATCATATGCTCTTGAAGATTGTGATCAAGATAGCCAAAATTTTTAAATCAATTTTTCTTTTTGCGATAAAATTCAACAATGTTAATTTTTTAAAAATATTTAAATTGGGTTAGAAACTTTAAATTTAATATTTTATTAATAAATTGGACCCATATTCTTGAAAAGTAGTAATAGAGGTCATTCTGATTGATGTGTAATTATTTAGTTTATATTGAGTATTATGTGGACGTATCTTTTAAATTATATTCAGTTTATATATACATTGTCATCTTGGTTATTGAATAATAGTTTGTATATGTAAGTATCTCTTGAAAACTAATTGATGTATAATTATTTAGTTTATATTAAGTAATAGTTTGTATATACATTGTAAATAATCTTAATGTAAATGAAAAAGAATGAGAGAGTCTCAAGTTGACAACTTTGTATATGTAAGTGTCTCATCATGTTGCCAATCAATTGTCCAGTTTAGGTGCGAAAATTTCAATAAACATTTTTTGCTTTAAAGTTGAAGAAATTGATGCTATATAGGAGCAGTGGATCCACGGCCTCCGACTTTGATATTGTCTGGAGGCTACATGAATCAACTATTCGAAGAAGAGCACATGTTTATGGGTAAGGAAAATATGTTCATTAATCCCACATCGATAAGTGGAGATTCTAACGAATTGGAGAGCTAGTATAAAAGGAATGGCTGAATTTATTTTAACTCATACCTTTCTCGGCCTTTTGGCTAAGATCAAGTGTAGTATCTGTTCTTATCGGTTTAATATCTGATACGTGGGTCAATGACTCACACGATATTAAATTAATTTCTTTAGGGCAAGTTCCCATCACAATAGCTTGCTATTGGGGTTCTTGAGTGTCACCTAAGTGTTGCACTATTGCATGGGCTTGGCACACCCCACGAAAACTAATTTTAATTTTGTTGGGTTTTTGGCTTGCAAGCCTTTGTAACGAATATTAAATAAAAGTAGTCATTATAGGGTGAATTACATCTTTAATCCAACCACAATTCACATTTGAGTAGTCGGCATTGATTCCTGATGTAGTCATTGTTGGTCAAAATTGTTATTAGGGTTCATATCGGTGCAATAGGTTTTATGGTGAGGAGAGAGGCCAATGAGGGCTGAGTGGTGGGAGATGAGAGGCGATGAGAGAGGTTTATCAGGTAGTGGCATTGAGAGAGGGCTATTAGAGTGATACACACAGATGAGAACCAAGTGGAAAAGAATTAAGGGAGCTTCATGTTCTCTTGTTTTTAGGCAATAAATTAAAATTATACTATCGTTTTTATTTGTTTTAGTTTAACCATACAAATGGTTGACAAATTTATCACATATGCTCTTGAATACAATGATCATATGCTCTTGAAGATTGTGATCAAGATAGCCAAAATTTTTAAATCAATTTTTCTTTTTGCGATAAAATTCAACAATGTTAATTTTTTAAAAATATTTAAATTGGGTTAGAAACTTTAAATTTAATATTTTATTAATAAATTGGACTCATATTCTTGAAAAGTAGTAATAAGGGTCATTCTGATTGATGTGTAATTATTTAGTTTATATTGAGTATTATGTGGACGTATCTTTTAAATTATATTCAGTTTATATATACATTGTCATCTTGGTTATTGAATAATAGTTTGTATATGTAAGTATCTCTTGAAAACTAATTGATGTATAATTATTTAGTTTATATTAAGTAATAGTTTGTATATACATTGTAAATAATCTTAATGTAAATGAAAAAGAATGAGAGAGTCTCAAGTTGACAACTTTGTATATGTAAGTGTCTCATCATGTTGCCAATCAATTGTCCAGTTTAGGTGAGAAAATTTCAATAAACTTTTTTTTGCTTTAAAGTTGAAGAAATTGATGCTATATAGGAGCAGTGGATCCACGACCTTCGACTTTGATATTGTCTCGAGGCTACATGAATCAACTATTCGAAGAAGAGCACATGTTTATGGGTAAGGAAAATATGTTCATTAATCCCACATCGATAAGTGGAGATTCTAACGAATTGGAGAGCTAGTATAAAAGGAATGGCTGAATTTATTTTAACTCATACCTTTCTCGGCCTTTTGGCTAAGATCAAGTGTAGTATATGTTCTTATCAGTTTAATATCTGATACGTGGGTCAATGACTCACACGATATTAAATTAATTTCTTTAGGGCAAGTTCCCATCACAATAGCTTGCTATTGGGGTTCTTGAGTGTCACCTAAGTGCTGCACTATTGCATGGGCTTGGCATACCCCACTAAAACTAATTTTAATTTTGTTGGGTTTTTGGCTTGCAAGCCTTTGTAACGAATATTAAATAAAAGTAGTCATTATAGGGTGAATTACATCTTTAATCCAACCATAATTCAAATTTGAGTAGTCGGCATTGATTCCTGATGTAGTTATTGTTGGTCAAAATTGTTATTTGGGTCACTAAGTGGGTTTGTTGGAATAGTTTTGGTGATATTGGATATGATGATTGGGGGATATATTTTAGGTTGGTTTAGGTGATGTTGGATCTAATTGTTGGGTATTTAGAAGGGATCATATCGATGCAATAGGTTTTATGGTGAGGATAGAGGCCAATGAGGGCCGAGTGGTGGCAGATGAGAGGCGATGAGAGAGGTTTATCAGGTAGTGGCATTGAGAGAGGGCTATTAGAGTGATACACACAGATGAGAACCAAGTGGAAAAGAATTAAGGGAGCTGCATGTTCTCTTGTTTTTAGGCAATAAATTATAATTATACTATCGTTTTTAATTGTTTTAGTTTAACCATACAAATGGTTGTCAAACTTATCACATATACTCTTGAACACAATGATCATATGCTCTTGAAGATTGTGATCAAGATAGCCAAAATTTTTAAATCAATTCTTCTTCTTTTTTTTTGCGATAAAATTCAACAATGTTAATTTTTTAAAAATTTTTTTAAAAATATTTAAATTGGGTTAAAAACTTTAAATTTAATATTTTATTAATAAATTAACTTGGATCCAAATTCTTGAAAAGTAGTAATAAAGGTCATTCTAATTGATGTGTAATTATTTAGTTTATATTGAGTATTATGCGTACGTATCTTTTAAATTATATTCAGTTTATATATACATTGTCATCTTGGTTATTGAATAATAGTTTGTATCTGTAAGTATCTCTTGAAAACTAATTGATGTATAATTATTTAGTTTATATTAAGTAATAGTTTGTATATACATTGTAAATAATCTTAATGTAAATGAAAAAGAATGAGAGAGTCTCAAGTTGACAACTTTGTATATGTAAGTGTCTCATCATGTTGCCAATAAATTGTCCAGTTTAGGTGAGAAAATTTCAATAAACTTTTTTTGCTTTAAAGTTGAAGAAATTGATGCTATATAGGAGTAGTGGATCCACGACCTCCAACTTTGATATTGTCTGGAGGCTACATGAATCAACTATTCGAAGAAGAGCACATGTTTATGGGTAAGGAAAATATGTTCATTAATCCCACATCGATAAGTGGAGATTCTAACGAATTGGAGAGCTAGTATAAAAGGAATGGCTGAATTTATTTTAACTCATACCTTTCTCGGCCTTTTGGCTAAGATCAAGTGTAGTATCTGTTCTTATCAGTTTAATATCTGATACGTGGGTCAATGACTCACACTGTCAGGACCCGTCCCAAATATCACCTCGATACCCGGGATGAACCCTGCTCCCGTCTGACAATCATACTTACAATACCAAAAATAAACTTAATACAACTATAAGCATAACCATCAGACGAAGGAGTAAATATATACAACAGTAAGTCAGAGCATAGTTCTACAAAATGGGCACCAAAAGTCCTTCAAGTCTAAGTCCGCAACGGAAGAACGTCGGAAGCCCTATGCCTCGATATCTGCCTCAACGTTCACCCCGGCGCTATCACCACGACCTGGAGGGAAAATAAAAAACAAAAGGTGTGAGTGGACCAAAAAGAATAAAAGTTTTAAAACCGTTTACCAGCAAATCAACGTAAGGAAATAAAATCATTTGTTCCCTCCGGTTTAAAACCAGGCATGCCAATGAAGTATTAGAAAAACCATAATATGAACATCATAAGAAACAGAGACACTATAAATACCATAAGAAACAGATACACTATAATAAGAAACCAGAGTATAACCCGATCAAACCTGCTGGACCTATCCGAGCCTTTAAACTCAACCAGGCCTCACATATAAATCCGAGTCTTTAAACTCCCGAGTCTTTAAACTCAATAGGCCTATGGGGGTAATATCATAATATCCGAGTCTTTAAACTCTCGAGTCTTTAAACTCAATCCGGGCCCGTCCCCCATCAATATCAATCCGGGTCTTTAAACCCATATCCAGATCCAGCAAATCCAATCCATATCCAGTGTAAAACCAATTCAAAATCCATCGCCAAATCCGAATTCGAAATCCCCGGTTCGAAGCCCTTCCGGCGTTCAGAACCGACATTCCGAACCCAAATCCGGAAAATCCATTCCATACTAAAAACCATAAGAAATCCCTAACCATGTTTCATAACCCATTTACCATCATCAGAAAACAGTTATAGGGTGAATTTCTCAAATATGGCATCAAAATCTGAAAACCGGCTTTTTCTCGAAAAACGTGTAAAACCCCGAAAATATCTCGAAAAACGTGCAAACATCTCAATCACGTATAACCATCATTTAAAGCATGAAAACACACATAGAATCATAAAACAGTAATTAAAACAGTTTGGCATGCTCGGAAATAAGAAAGAGTCCACTCACAGTTTACGACACGTCACTCGCGCTCCGTGCGCTCCTCAACCGTCTCTGGTGTCTCCCGTCCTGTCAATAGGTACCAAATAGGGTCACAATAACATCAAGGATACCTTCCCTATTTTCCCCAATTTTTCGGGAATTTAATAATATTTTAATCCTAAACCTTAAACCGCACGGATTCCCGAACCATTCCGTAACACCGTCCGATTAACCCGAAAACTATACCATTGGACTCCTTAGGACATTTAGAGTTAAACTCATGTTGGTCGCTTAACCGGAGTCCTCCCCACGCGCCCCCACGCGCCGCCCAAAGTGGCTGCGCGTGGGCCTCACGCGCCTGCTACAGTCCATCTTCAACCTCGAGTCAACCGGTTCAACTGTGTTGAACCGGCGTGACCGGTTCTCCGCCGTTCACCCACCATTCTTCTCCATTTCAATACCACTAGCTTCGTCCAGTCCCCTGCAATCAAACCCAGTCCTAAAATCCAGAAATCACGGCCTAAAACCCTTCGTCTTCAACCTCGAAAAAACTTGCCCGTGGGCTCTGTTTTCCTTCCCGGCCGTCCACAGCTTCCCCCTTCACGGTGGTGATACCAGCACCACCCTAGGACCCTACTTAGTCTTACCCAACTCACAGAATCCGTCGATTCATCCCCGAAGTCCACGACTTCAAGTTTGAAACTCACGGCCAAAACAGGGTACAACGGACCAGCCGTCGAACCACCAGCCACCGTGAACCTCCCGTCACGGCAACCACCACAAACGACGCCTAAGACCTCCCTGAACAACACCCTGACCTCCTAATCCCTCGACTCTAAGCCCAACGTCACGACTTTGCATTTGAAAAATCCACGAAAAACAGAGTAAACGAGCTTACCTTTCGATTCCGGCGCCGCCGTGAGAACCGTCACCCACCACGGTGCTCGTGGGACTCCCTGCAACCACCTGAGTCTCCTACCGCCTCGGTTTGCCTCACCACACGGCACAACAGCCTCCACCGTCCACGGTCTCCTCTGTTTTCCTCAAACGTTCGCCGCACCACCACCGTGCCACCGTGCACGATTCCAGTCCCAAAACACGATCAGCACCTCACCCACGTCTCTCTGTCACTCTCACCAGTCACTCCTCACTCTCCCTAGCCTCCAGATCGATCACCGCCTCACCCAAACTCCTCTCTGTTTTCTGTGTTTCAAACCCAAACACGGTTTGATTTTTGTACAAGGTGTGGCCGTGCACACTTGAGAATGGCCTGGAACCATCCAGCCACTCCCACGTGTCCAACATCCATAGGCCAGCCCCAAATATCTGCCACTTGCCCTTATCTGATTGGGCTGAGGAAAAATGACCAAAATGCCCCTCCTGCACAAAATTACCATTTTGCCCTCAGACTTTCCAGACCCGTATCTTTTCCGTCCGACGTCCGATGACAGCGTGCCGCCTGTCGTTGAACTCAGGACGTCGAGACCTATCCAACGGTCCTCGGTCTACGTGAAAACCACAAATCCTCCAAAAAGTCAACATTTTCCCTATTAGCTCAAAATTACGGTAACGCCCCCAACCTTCCGTACATCATAACTTTTCCTCCGGTTGTCCAAATCGAACCTGCCGCCTGTCTACGGACTCGTGACGTCCTAACCTACGTCACGGTCAAAGGCTAACACTCATCCAATCAATCGTACAAAAAGTCAACTTTTCGTTTACTATTCACAGGGGCAAAATCGTCCTTTTTACAAAACTTCACAGAAATTACATTTTTACCCTTCCCGTAGGTACGGGTTGTTACACACACGATATTAAATTAATTTATTTAGGGCTAGTTCCCATCACAATAGCTTGCTATTGGGGTTCTTGAGTGTCACCTAAGTGTTGCACTATTGCATGGGCTTGGCACACCCCACTAAAACTAATTTTAATTTTGTTGGGTTTTTGGCTTGCAAGCCTTTGTAACGAATATTAAATAAAAGTAGTCATTATAGGGTGAATTACATCTTTAATCCAACCATAATTCAAATTTGAGTAGTCGACATTGATTCCTGATGTAGTTATTGTTGGTCAAAATTGTTATTTGGGTCACTAAGTGGGTTTGTTGGAATAGTTTTGGTGATATTGGATATGATGATTGGGGGATATATTTTAGGTTGGTTTTGGTGATGTTGGATCTAATTGTTGGGTATTTAGAAGGGATCATATCGATGCAATAGGTTTTATGGTGAGGATAGAGGCCAATGAGGGCTGAGTGGTGGCAGATGAGAGGCGATGAGAGAGGTTTATCAGGTAGTGGCATTGAGAGAGGGCTATTAGAGTGATACACACAGATGAGAACCAAGTGGAAAAGAAACAAGGGAGCTGCATGTTCTCTTGTTTTTAGGCAATAAATTATATTTATACCATCATTTTTATTTGTTTTAGTTTAACCATATAAATGGTTGTCAAATTTATCACATATGCTCTTGTACACAATGATCATATGCTCTTGAAGATTGTGATCAAGATAGCCAAAATTTTTAAATCAATTCTTCTTTTTTTTTGCGATAAAATTAAACAATGTTAATTTTTAAAAAATATTTAAATTGGGTTCGAAACTTTAAATTTAATATTTTATTAATAAATTGGATCCATATTCTTGAAAAGTAGTAATAAAGGTCATTCTAATTGATGTGTAATTATTTTGTTTATATTGAGTATTATGTGGACGTATCTTTTAAATTATATTGATGTGTAATTATTTAGTTTAATAGCTTATATTGGGGGATATATTTTAGGTTGGTTTTGGTGATGTTGGATCTAATTGTTGGGTATTATGAAGGGATCATATCGATGCAATAGGTTTTATGGTGAGGATAGAGGCCAATGAGGGCTGAGTGGTGGCAGATGAGAGGCGATGAGAGAGGTTTATCAGGTAGTGGCATTGAGAGAGGGCTATTAGAGTGATACACACAGATGAGAACCAAGTGGAAAAGAAACAAGGGAGCAAGGATATTTTAATGATTATTTTAATCGGCCTTTTGGATACGTTTTACGAGGAATGTGCAAATGATATTTTGGGCTAGGCCCGAAATCAAAAAAGTTTCTAAAAGCATATTTTGAATTAGTTGGTGAGTCAAGGATGATTTCTGGATTATTTTAATGTTTTCAAATGAAATTTTACGGATTTACATGTAAATGACATTTTGGGCTTGAGACCCAATTAGATAAATGGTTTGATTTGGATTTTGAGTCAATAACCTTGTGAAAGCTTGGTAGTTAGCTTTGTGGGTTGTTTTTAAGGTAAGCCAGCTTCCCGGATGCGACTGAGCCTGGATATACCACTCGGATGCGTCTGATCCTGGGGATGTGTTTGCCCAGATGTGACTGATCCCAAAGGTTGAGACCAGATGTGTCTGATCCCGAGAATGTGGCTGGATGGTTGCCTACGCGTAGTGTGGATGTGATTGTGCACTTGTGAGTAGTGCTGTTTGATGTTGATTGTGATTGCGTACTAGTATTGAGTACAGGTTTTGGTCATTCTTTGCTTACTGGTATTGAGTACGGGTTTTGGTCTTTGTGGCCAAGTTAGTGTTTTCATATGTTTGGCTTGAAAGCTGGGATTTGATACTTTTCATGTGCTTTGGCTGAAAAGCCGGTGATTGTTATTTATATGTTTTACCCTATGCATGCATGGTTTGATAAACTGGAGGGGAAAATGATTTGGGAAAATGGTCTATTTGAAATGTATTTTAAAAGGCTATTATTTTTGTCCACTCACACCTTTTATGTTTTTATGACCCTCCAGGCCGTGGCACTATGTTCGGGGCTGATCGAGAGGCGGAGACATGAGCGGAAATCAGTGCAGTTATCCCTTGTCTGACAAGTGCTGAAGGGTAGTTTTGGGACTTCAGTTGACTTGTCAGACTGGAGCAGGACCGGGCACGATTATCAAAGTCCAGTTGGGACGGGTCCTGTCATTTATGGGTAAAGAAAATATGTTCACTAATCCCACATCGACAAGTGGAGATTCTAACGAATTGGAGAGCTAGTATAAAAGGAATGGCTGAATTTATTTTAACTCATACATTTCTCGGCCTTTTGGCTAAGATCAAGTGTAGAATCTGTTCTTATCAGTTTAATATCTGATGCGTGGGTCAATGACTCACACAATATTAAATTAATTTCTTTAGGGCAAGTTCCCATCACAATAGCTTGCTATTGGGGTTCTTGAGTGCGACCTAAGTGTTGCACTATTGCATGGGCTTGGCACACCCCACCAAAACTAGTTTCAATTTTGTTGGTTTTTTGCTTTACAAGCCTTTGTAACGGATATTGAATAAAAGTAGCCGTTATGGGGTGAATTTCATCTTTAATCCAACCATAATTCACATTTGAGTAGTTCCTGATGTAGTTATTGTTGGTCAAAATTGTTATTTGGGTCATTAAGTGGTTTCGTTGGAATAGTTTTGGTGATATTGGATATAATGATTGGGGGATATATTTTGGGTTGGTTTTGGTGATGTTGGATCTAATGGTTGGGTATTTTGAAGGGATCATATCGGTGCTATAGGTTTTGTGGTGAGGAGAGAGGCCAATGAGGGCTGAGTGGTGGCAGATGAGAGGCGATGAAAGAGGTTTATCAGGTAGTTGCATTGAGAGAGGGCTATTAGAGTGATACACACAGATGAGAACAAAGTGGAAAAGAAACAAAGGAGCTGCATGTTCTCTTGTTTTTAGGCAATAAATTATAATTATACCATCATTTTTATTTGTTTTAGTTTAATCATACAAATGGTCGTCAAATTTATCACATATGCTCTTAAACACAGTGATCATATGCTCTTGAAGATTGTGATCAAGATAGCCAAATTTTTTTAGATCAATCCTTTTTTTTTACGATAATGTTAATTTTTTTAAAAAATATTTAAATCGGGTTAGAAACTTTAAATTTAATATTTTATTAATAAATTGGATCCATATTCTTGAAAAGTAGTAATAAAAGTTATTCTAATTGATGTGTAATTATTTAGTTTATACTGAGTATTATCTGGACGTGCCTCTTAAATTATTTAGCTTATATATACATTGTCATCTTGGTTATTGAATAATAGTTTGTATATGTACGTGGCTCTTGAAAACTAATTGATGTATAATTATTTAGTTTATATTGAGTAATTACGTTGTAAATAATCTTAATGTAAATGAAAAAGAACGAGAGAATCTCAAGTTGACAAAGAGCTCAAAGGCCCAATCTGATTTATTAAGCACATACTTACCTAGTGACTAACATGTAAGCGAAAAAATGGAAAAGGTTACAAAGAAAATGAAAATGAACAAAGACAGCATGCCTCCGTGCTCATAATTTATTCTGTTCAGTTGACACCATATATTAGATTTACGGGAAGTGGATCCTCTCCGGATTCGATCTATCCGGATTTTTCCGGATCTTTAATCTAGACCATTAACAAATTATCCTACGGTTAGAAACTAATATTACGTACTTTTAAAACAAAATTGATAAAACAGCCTAATTTTCTCTCTTTCTTGTTATTGCCGCCTATCTTCCTCCGTATCTCTTTTATTTTTCCTTCTTTCAGTTGCTCGCTATTTCTTCTTTGATCTTCATTCTTCTTCTTCTTCTTCTTTTTTTTTAATTTTTTTTTCCAGATTTTGGGAGGACCTCCTTAACATACAATTTGAATTTGAATTCGAAAGAAAATTCAGATTCTGTAAAACTAAATTGAATTTTTGGGTAGTTGAAATTTCGAAATGAGAGAGGAAAGAAAATCAGAAGACAATAAGGGAAGTAGCATTTTTCTGGGTAGTTGAAATTGTGAGAGAGAAGAGACTAAGGGAAGGAGTTGGAAGCAGAAAGAAGAGAGAAAGAAAAGTGAAAAGTTGTGGAATAAATTTCAGCCATGGGATCAATTTGGATGGCCAAGATTGAGTAGTCCGGAAAGTTCCGGGGGAAAGGATCCATAGAGGATCCAAACCCACATTTATGGGCAAAGAAAAAAATATTCACTTATCCCACATCGACATGTAGAGATTCCAATGAATTGAAGGACTAGTATAAAAGGAAAGATTGAGTCTATTTCAACTCATACCTTTCTCGGCCTTTTGGCTAAGATCAAGTGTAGTATCTGTTCTTATCAGTTTAATATCTGATACGTGGGTCAATGACTCACATGATATTAAATTAATTTTTCGAGGGTTAGTTCCCATCACAATAGCTTGCTATTGGGGTTCTTGAGTGTCGCCTATCCGTTGCACTATTGCATGGGCCTGGCACACCCCACCAAAACGAGTTTCAATATTGTTGGTCGTTTGCTTTGTGAGCCTTTGGAACAGATACATAATTAAATTAGTCATTATGGGGTTAACTACATCTTCATATCAATGCTATAGGTTTTGTGGTGAGGAGTGAGGCTAATGAAGGCTGAGTGGTGGCAGATGAGGGGCATCGGGCTATCAGGTAGTAACAATTGAGAACAATTGAGAGAGAGCTATCAGAGTGGTAAGTACCGATGAAAGCCAAGTGGAAAAGTAACAAGGGAGTTGCATGTTCTCTTAATTTTAGGCACTAAATTATAATTATACCTTTTATCTTTTTTAGTTTAACCATACAAATGGTCATCAAACTTATGAAATATGCTCTTCAACACAATGATCATATGCTCTTGAAGATTGATCAAGATAGCCAAATTTTTTTAGATCATTCCTTTTTTTTTTGGGATAAAATTAAACAATGTTAATTTTTTAAAAATATTTAAATTGTGTTGGAAAACTTTAAATTTAATATTTTATTAATAATTTGGATCCATATACTTGAAAAGTAGTAATAAAGGTTATTCTAATTGATGTATATAATTATTTAGTTTATATTGAGTATTATCCACACGTTTCCCTTAAAGTCACTAAAACACTAACTCTCATTGTAATAGTTTGTATATACATTGTCATCTTGGTTATTGAATGTTATTGAGTTAAATTATAATTGATAGAAATAATTATTCAAATTGAATTATAAGACTTTCAATTTAGTTATATATATATATATATTAATAGTTGATAAAAATCAACAATTTTCTTTATCATAAAGTATTACGATCCGACTACTTTATATTTATTGGTGTTGTCTTCAAATTCTTGAATTTTTTTATGTCTTCAAATCATAAAGTGTGTATATATACATATATATTGTAAATGAAGACTACAAGGGCACTTATAAATTTTTTGCCCAAAGCCTCAAATTTCTTGCGTCGGCACTCCAAGAGGCACTCCAAGAGGATGACAATGACCAAATAACTAATTTGACTATAATGAACAAGTATAATGGATAATATTGAGGCACTCCAAGAGGATGATAGAACTAAGTTAAGAGAGAAGTATAAAATTTTAGAGGGATGATTTTGGGAGTTTTATTAGATTTAAATAATAGTGAAATAGGAATGACGAGGAGAGTGTAAAGGGAGAGTGTAAAGGGTAGAGATCTCAATTGTCGTTTTCTTTGGCACTTGCGGAGAGAAAAATTAGGTAACTTTGATTTTCCACATCTTCAATTAAATTTCTATATCCGTATTCGTATATTTATCATGCTTTTGAGATCCATTTTCCTTGTCCTCAATTCAATTAAATTTCTATAGCCATATTTGAAATCGAATAATTCAGCTCAGTTCAGTTCAATATCGTTTAAACTTGATCCAATTCGGTTAATTCAGCTCAGTTCAATCAGTCCGCCTAGTTTGAATGTTTATTAAACCGGTTTTCCCCCCCTATAATTTAGGCAATTTCTGCCTAAATTGAGGTTTCTAGTATTCTAAAATAGATAAAATTTGCAGTTCCAATTTTCATTCAAAGTTCAACCATAAACATAATATAATTACAATTCCCAGCAAAAAATACAAATAAAAATCAATAAGTTCATTGTCCAACTTATACAAAGTTTAAAAGTCAATCAATAGTAGAAAATACAAATATAAACAAGCAAGTTCAAGTAGCACTTTTGTTTACAAAAACAGATAGCCCAATAGCATAAATTGCACTTATGTTCTTGAATCAGCAATAACCGCAGTAGTATTATGAAATATATTAATCTGTGCATTAGCATTGACACCGAAAGAAATCAAACCTACAATCAAGAACTATAATACCCAAGGGTCTCCCTAAACAATCAGGTGGGTATAAACCAAACCAAACCAAACCAAACCATTTAATTGACAAACCAAACCAAATTTTATTCGAAATATAAATCAAACCATTCAATTGACAAAAACCGTGTGTGGACACTTAATTAGGATTCCAAATCAGTGGATGCATTGCCATCTATAATCAACAAGAAGTCATTGTGAATAACAGGTTATCAGAAAATATGTTTCTCATCAAGCAAACAAAGAAAGTGGCAAACCTACCCCTCCTAACACACCTAGCTGTATAAGCAATCAAGAATGATGCATATCATCTACAGATAGAAGAGATAGTCTGGGCTCACTATGTTAAAAATAGATAAGAAGAGATAGTCTGGGTTCACTATGTTAAAAACAGATAGAAGAGATCCAACTATAACAAAGCAGCATTACAGAAGCAATAAGAAAAAAATAAATTTATTTGTTGAAAAAACCAAGAGAATAAGAGAATCTTCAACCAATAAGCAAATCATCTTAATGTAAATGAAAAAGAATGAGATAGTCTCAAGTTGACAACACTGTGAACCACTCAATGAAATTGATCATATCAATAGAAAACTGGAGTAACAAAACAAAAAAGAACTCAAAAGCCCCAATCTGATTTATTAAGCACATACTTATCTAGTGACTAACCTGTAAGCGAAAAAATGGAAGAGATTACAAAGAAAATGAAAATGAAAATGAAAAAAGACAGCATACCTCCATGCTCATAATTTATTCTAGGCAGTCGACACCTTATACACCACTTCGATCTATCCAGATTTTTCCGGATCTTTATTCTGGACCATTAAAAAAATATCCTACGGATAGAAACTAATATTACGTACTTTTAAAACAAAATTGATAAAACAGCATAATTTTCTCTCTTTCTTGTTATTGCCTCCTATCTTCCTCCTTATCTCATTTTTTTTTCCTTCGTTCGGTTGCTCACCATTCCTTCTTTCATCTTCATTCTTCTTTTTTTTTTTTGGCAGATTCGTTTTGATCTTATTAGTAAGAAATTTATCATTTTGAAATGCAACGAATTTGATTATGGAAGACAATAAGGGAAGTAGCCTTTTTTTGGGTAGTTGAAATTGTGGGAGAGAAGAAACAAAAAGTTAGGAAGAGGAGACTAAGGGAAGGAGTTGGAGGCAGAAAGAAGAGAGGAAGAAAAGTGAAAGTAGTGGAATAAATTTCAGCCATGGGATCGATGGCCAAGATTGAGTAGTCCGGAAAAATCCGGAGGGAAAGGATCCAAACCCACATTTATGGGCAAAGAAAATATGTATACTAATCCCACATCGACAAGTAGAGATTCCAATGAATTGGAGGGCTAGTATAAAAGGAAAGGCTGAGTCTATTACAACTCATACCTTTCTCGGCCTTTTGGCTAAGATCAAGTGTAGTATCTGTTCTTATCAGTTTAATATCTGATATGTGGGTCAATGACTCACATGATATTAAATTAATTTTTTTAGGGGGAGTTCTCATCACAATAGCTTGCTATTGGGGTTCTTGAGTGTCGCCTATGCGTTGCACTATTGCATGGGCCTGGCACACCCCACCAAAACTAGTTTCAATATTGTTGGTCCTTTGCTTTGTGAACCTTTGGAACACATACATAATTAAATTAGTCATTATGGGGTGACCTACATTTTTAATACAACCATAATTCACATTTGAGCAGTCGACATTGATTCTTGGCGTAGTTATTGTTTGTCAAAATTGTTATTGGGGCCTCTAAGTGGCTTTGGTGGAATAGTTTTGGTGATATTGGATGTACTGATTGGTGGATATTTTTTGGGTCGGTTTTGTTGATGTTGGATCTAATGGTTGGGTATTATGAAGGGATCATATCGATGCTATAGGTTTTTTGGTGAGAAGAGAGGCCAATGAAGGCTGAGTTGTGGCAGATGAGGGGCATCGAGAGAGAGGGCTATGAGGTAGTGGCATTGAGAAAGGGCTATCAGAGTGGTAAGTACAAATGCGAACCAAGTGGAAAAAAAAAAACAAGGGAGCTACATGTTCTCCTGTTTTTGGGCATTAAATTATAATTATACCATCATTTTTATCTGTTTTAGCTTAGCGAAATTGTACTGCATAAGAAGATAAATGGATTAAACCAATTTATTGGCCGTATAACACTTATGAAATTAGATTTATATTATTTATTCCCTAGTTAGTTTGTTATACAGCTTGTCAGTCATGGTCTAAGGAACTAGCTCCACTAATTGAAGTAACATGGTCGTCAAATTCATCACATATACCCTTGAACATAGTGATCGTATGCTCTTGAAGATCGTCATCTTGTTTTTTGGGGATAAAATTAAAAATGTTATTTTTTAAAAAATATTTAAATTAGTTTAGAAAACTTTAAATTAATATTTTATTAACAAATTGGATCCATATTCTTGAAAAGTAGTAATAAAAGTTATTCTAGTTGATGTATAGTTATTTAGTTTATATTGAGTATTATCTGTACGTGTCTCGTAAAGTCACTAAAACTCTAACTCTCATTGTAACAGTTTGTAGATATATTGTCATCTTGGCTATTGAATGGTATTGAGTTAAATTATAATTGATAGATATAATTATTCAAATTGAATTATAAGACTTTCAATTTAGTTATATATATATATATATATATATATATTAATAGATGATAAAATTTAACAATCTTCTTTATAATAAAGTATTATAATGCAACTATTTTTCTATGTATGGGTAATGTCTTCAAAATTTTAATTTTTTTTTGCGTATTGCGAGAAATATGGAATTTTCTATTATAAAGTGTACGTGCTTGTTGCTTGGTCAGATATAATATTGAAAAGTTCCCAATTTCTTGATTGAGGTGGACTACCTCGGTTGGGGGATTTTAAGGAAAGTGCACTGACCGAACAACTCTTATGTTTCCACACATTGCTCTACTCGGTATACTATCATTAATCCCCCATGTCCTGGATCGAGGTAGGATATCGAGAGGAAGACTGCTTTGTAGTTTTTTGTATGTCTAAATGTGTTGGTATGACAGTGGTTTTACTCTGTTAGTCACACGGTGAGTACCACCTTGTGTATGAGCTTGAATGTGTGTGAGTGATTCTTTGTTGTTTGTGTGCGCTAGTTGGCATGTTAGCTAAGTTTAGCTATGAATGTTACGTTTGTTATGCTGGTTTTAATTGTACAACTGCTCGGCATGTTTTTGTGTCTGCCATTGTTTGTGCTAGTGTTTGTTCAAAATATGTTTTGTGTTTGCCATTATTTGAGCTAATATTTGCTTGTCATGTTTTTTGTGTTTTCTATTGTTTGAGCTAATATTTGCTCGACATGTGTTGAGCGAAAGTGCGCTCGGTATGTATCGATCGAATGTGTGCTCGATATGTGTTGAGCAAATGTATGTTCGGTATATGTTGAGTGAAAGTGTGCTCGTTATGTGTTGAGTGAATGTGTGCTCAGTAGGTGTTGAGCGAATGTGTGCTTAGGTTGAGTGAATGTATGCTCAGTATGTGTTGAATGAAAGTGTGCTCGGTATGTTTTGAACGAAAATGTGCTAGATATGTGTTAAGTGAAAGTGTGCTCAATCTACGTTGAGCTAAAGCATGCTCAGTAGGTGTTGAGTGAATGTGTGTTCAGTATGTATTGCATGAAAGTGTGCTCGGTATATGTTGAGCGAAAGCGTGCTTGGTATATGTTGAGCGAAGGCATTCTTAGTAAGTGTTGAGCGAATGTGTACTTAGTATGTATGACTAAATATATTTTTATGACTAAAAAGCAATGATGTGATGCCAGTGTGTCTATAAATGATGGTGAAAACATGATGCTTATGATGTTTATGATGCTCATAATAAGTTTGTGTTTTGAATTGTTACCTACTTGCGTGGAAACTTGTTATGAGGTATTTCTTTGTGTAAGCCAAGTTGTTATCATGTGGCAAGTAAGTGTGACGAAGGAAGACCGCATCAAGTGGTAAGTGGGCCGAGTTGTTGTCTTTAGCCAACCAAGTGTTCGTTGGTGGGACGATATGAAGACCACATCAAGTGGTAGGTCGACCGAGTTGATGTCTTTGGCCGACCAAGTGTCCATTGGTGGGACGAGAGGAAGATCACATCAAGTGGTAGGTCAACCGAGTTAAATCTTTGGCTGACCAAGTGTCCGTTGGTGGGACGAGAGGAAGTAGGTCGATCAAGTTGTTATCTATGGTCAACCAAGTGTTCATTGGGGGGATGAGAGGAATACGACATCAAGCAGTAGGTAGGCCGAATTTGTGTCTTTGGACGACCAGGTGGTGGGTCGGTGAGGGTCTAAACATATATTTTTTGGATATGTAATGTGTGGATTTCGACTTGGGGAGCATGGCTTATCGGCCCATTGATGGTTATTGGGAAAGAATAGGACCAAAACTGGTGTACGTCAAGATTTAATAGGCCGATCAACCCGAAATTGGTTACCAAGAAAAAATAGGCCAAAAAATTGATGTGCATGTAATGGTTATTGATAAGCTCTATTTATAATGCGTAATAGATATATAGTGCCTAAAACCAGTAAAGAGCAAGGTTGATCGGGCCAATGATGTAAATCGAGAAGAATGGCCCCAAATTGATGTGTTTTATGGTTGTTGGTGGGCTCTATTATAATGTATATTATATTATATATATATGTAGCCCAATATCAGTAAATAGATTGAATGGGACGATCGGCCCATTAATGGAAATCAAATGAATAGTCCCAAAAAATGCATGCCTCTGAATATGAAAAAGTGTGGGTTTGATTGACGAAGCATGGCATCATGCCAATCAACCTTTTTGAGCACCGGTGTGAGTAGGGAAGAATTTTTTTTCCTATTGCAACTTGACAGAGCGGTAGGTCAGTGCAATGATGCTAACCTTGTTGATTGATGATGATGTAAGAGGTCTGTTTAAAGTGAATTGAAAATTTGTGTGCCAAGTTTACCTTATTTTTAAGAAGGCTAAAAGCCCATGCGATTGGTGGGTTATCCTGGTCGGTGTAAAGGGCTGTTTGGTCATGTTATTTGGTCATGCTGTTTTCAGGTGGATCACTCCACTACTATATGGATTGCTGGATGAGTTATTATTTCAAACTGGTTGGTGAGTGCACATAGAGGGCTTGCTAGAGGAGTCCATGATAGTCACCGTAGGAGCCGATGTGAATATTTTGGCCAATCCACATACTATTTTAGGTGGACCACCTAGAGAGTTGATGAATTGCTCGGTGAGCTGGCTCTACAATGGAATATGGCAATGATGGAGGTACCTTTTGGTCAGCCAAGTGCATTAGGCCATTCGCCTTGGTGAATTTATACTGAGTTGTGAAGTTGCTGATTGTTAGACTTATATGGGTCGATATTTGTGTGAGGGGTGAGCAGTGAGTTCATGAGCAATTGAATTGGGGCTCCAAATTGTTGGGTCAGTGGATGGTCTTTTTTGTCATGGATGGTTCCTTATTAATTCAGTAAGGAAATTGAAGCCGAGCAGTCATGTATGAGGGCAAGGCCAACCAAGGATCCATGTGATGAGCGTAAGGGGATGAGTTCACAAATTTGGTTGGTAAATGGATTAGGAATGTGCCCAGATAGATTTCTGCTCATGGAATCTCCATCTGCACATTGGGTGGGCTCTGCCTTCGAGTGTTTGTGCACTGATGGGCTTGCAGAGTTGTCATCGAGGAGGAGTAGTTGCACTCAAGTCGGCAAGTGGGTTAGGTCAGGTCGAGTTGGGGTGCAAGTCAATCCTCGGAGACAGTAGGAATGGAGATGACTTGCGCAACTCCGTCAAAGAGACTTTCTATGCGATTTGATGGTAGAAGACGAGTGCTCTTTTGGTGATGACAGATAGATGAAATGGGGGTCGATGTTTGATCTATTGATTTGAATCGATTAATGTCTCATCCAACTCGTTATTGACGGAATTTTTTTTCCGGTTTTAATTGTATCCATAACCCTGGTTATGGGCGCTTTATTCATCATACATTTGCTAAAGAAAAAGGGAAAAGGGCTTTTGCTTTCCATTCTATAAGCAATCAAGTCGACCAACTTTATTATGTGTGTAACTTTTACTTTGTTGTGCTTAAACAGTGCCGTAGTCACCTGCAACGGGGGAATCGGTTCTTCGTATCTAACTTGGTCAGCCTGATTATGACTGAGTAGTCCCGCTAAAGACAACCTAAGCCCTCAACTACAAGTGCCATATCTAACCAAGCTCAGCTTGAGACAAAGAATGCTGGAAACCATTAGATCGACTATATCTGGTCAACCCGCTTATATCATGACAACACATACAGTTCCGACCATTCCAAACCCAAACAAAAAGTATGCTTGATAGGTTGATCACATCTAGTCGGCCTATCGCTTGCTTGGCCAATCGAATCAAATGGTAAACATGACTTAGGACTACCCAAGAATACATGTAAGCTCCAAGGAATTTTTTTTTATCCCACATTCAACTATTCAATCAATGATAAATACAAGGGAAACTCTATTCCAAAAGGTAATGAAAATATTGCTCCTATGCTGTCTAAATTATTACGATATTCTACAGTCTACACACTTAATCTTACTTAAGTATTGGAGACTCTTAGAGTCGACATCACATTGGTATTTCTTTGCTCTTATCTTTTTCCTGCAGGTTCTGCCACAACGAGAAGATCGACCAAAGGAGCTCAACAAGACGATTTTAAGCTCATCCATTTATTACATCATCATCATCTCATATGCTATTTTTAATAAGCCTATGCCAACTAAATATGAAGGTAGTGCTGGTCGGCTGGTTTTGTGCAAGCTGTCCACCAATTTTAAAGTGGATGAACACGTGTCATCTGCAAGTGAAGAGGCGGTTCTAGTACCTCTAACTTTGCCTTCTTCAATAAATGTATCTATTAATGTATTAAACTTTGTTGCCTTAAAGTGTGGTGTGCCCTATATGTCTTCGTAAGTGTTTATATACATTGGCCGATAATGATATGTGTTTAGAAAAAATGTTTGGTCTGAATCAAATTTGTGAGTCCCAAGAGTGTTTTGAGACTTTAGACTTCGGCAGAGGAAGTAGGATATATTTCTTGGGCGACCAAAGTTGATGTTGTTGTTGTAGGATGCTCGGCGACATAGCTCTTGTTAGGATTCTTACTGACGGCGTTAAATTTTTGATGCATAAAATATATCAATTTAGAAGTAGGAAGATCACACTCATTCAAGAGCACAAACATACAGGTGCTTTATCCAAATCGGGCTACATAATACAGTGTTACCCTATTCTCATTATATAAGTATATTTGTTTATATATGATACAATAGACTTGGAGCCTTTTAGAGAGAGAAGGTAAATATAGAGAGTGGTGAGAGCTCTAGTATCTAGAGAGAGTGTAATGGCACCATATAATACACATATGGCCTCGTATAATGCACGCGGCAAATTTGGTTAAAGTAGTCTCAAAATAACTCTTCAAAAATTAATAAATGACACCGTATAATATACGATGTGGCATCCAATCTCGATAAATTATTAAATGATACTGTATAATAGACATATGCCATATGCAATCTATGTGTTAAGATTAGGCAATAGCGTTGACATTCCCCTTTTTAAAAATGAAAATGAAAAATAAAATTACAGACACAACGATTGAAATGAAAAAGAAAGTTTTTCACGAATAACATCATCTATTTATTAAACCATAACTGCCTTCTCATAGACCCAAATGCCATTAGCATCTATTTCACATATTCAACACATGAGGGTTCATGTTTTTTCCCTGAAAGATGAAGTCTTATTAAGCTCGAATAGATATACCATTATCCTCAGCGATAAAGCTCAAAATCCAGTTTGGTTTCACATCCAACCATACATGGTACCCTCCCAAAACATTCACGTGAGCAACAATAATATGAGCTACTCTGTTACAAGCCCGTGGGGCAAACTTGATATTAAAACATAAAAAAGACATACTAAGAACTTGGATATCATGAAGGATATTCTCGATATACTCCTCACGCCCTATTGAACGCACCAAGAACCAATAAAAAAAATAAAAAAAATTAGGTACAAATATTATATCAACTAAATTGGCGATTCGTTATTATGATCATAATTTTTACCAAAATTGTTAATTTATTTGATACATTTTAATGACTTAATGACCTCTAACTTTGTTGTTTTTACTGAAATGATATTGACATGATAATATTGAAAATGAATGATTTCAGATATGATAGATGTACAAAAATAATATAATAAATCAAAAGGGTAATACAAGAAGGTCAGAAATTTGGACTTGTGTTTAATCTCATTACCTTTTTTCTTACATAAATGCCACATGGAACGAATTGAAAATTCAACATTCATATTTTTTTTATATAAAAAAATTCATTTTAAATGTTGAAAGACACTAAACCAATTAATCTAAAAAAATAAATAAAAAATGCCCAAGGAGCCTAAAGTTCCAAGACAATGCAAAATCATTGGAGAATTCGAATGGTGAAGGGCGTTTCTTATCAACTACTCAATATATTTTGAGTCCATGTTGCCAATTAATTGTCCAGCATAGGTGAGAAATTTTCAATAAATTTTTGCCTTAAAGTTGAATAAATTGATGCTATATAGTATCATTGGATCTGTTGCCTCCAACTTTGATATTGTTTGGAGGCTCTATGAATCAACAGTTCGAAGAAGAGCACATGTTTATGGGCAAAGAAAATATGTTCACTAATCCCACATCGACAGGTGGAGATTCCAATGAATTGGAGAGCTAGTATAAAAGGAAATGCTGAGTTTATTTCAACTCATACCTTTCTCGGCCTTTTGGCTAAGATCAAGTGTAGTATCTGTTCTTATCAGTTTAATATCTGATACGTGATCCAATGGTTCACATGATATTAAATTAATTTTTTTAGGGGGAGTTCCCATCACAATAGCTTGCTATTGGGGTTCTTGAGCGTTGCCTACGCGTTGCACTATTGCATGGGCCTGGCACACCCCACCAAAACGAGTTTCAATATTGTTTGTCTTTTGCTTTGTGCACCTTTGAAACGGATACTGAATAAATGCAGTTGTTATGGGCGAACTACGTCTTTAATAAAGCCTCAGATATGAGTGGAACATTAATTTTTGAAGTAGTTATTGTTGGTAAAAATTGTTGGGGTTGTAGTTATTATTGGTAAAAATTGTTGGGGTTGTAGTTATTGTTGGTAAAAATTGTGGGGTTGGATTCAGTTGAATGGTTTTGGTGATATTAGAGTGTCTTTAGCAACCCCCTTCTTCAGGGTTGCATAAATTAAAATTTAGCTTTCCTAATGAAATAATATCCGACTATATTTTTTCACCTTGATGACTATGTACTGTTTCATTTAATATTTAATAATTTTTAATATATCTTTGAATATAATGAATTAATAAATGCACTAAATTCACATCTCAACTAAGGAAGGTTCGCCATGAGAATCTTAAGTTTTACAAAACTTATTATTTATTTGATACATATTAATGACTAACAGACCTCCAATGTTGCTGATTTTTACGGACATGATATTGACATGATGATTTAGAGATAAACGATTTTGATTATAATATATGTACAAACATAATACGATAAATAAAATAGTCACATGAGAAGATACCATTAGCATGAGATGTAAGTATTTTTCTTACACAATGCATAAGGGCACAAATTGAAAATTCAATATTCATGTTTTTTTAATAATTTTTTTTTAATCTAAAATAACAAAAAAAGAATGCCCAATAAACAAGAGTGATGAAGTTCCAAGACAAGGCAAAACCATTGGAGATTTCAAATGGTGAAGAACGTTTTTATCAACAACTTAATATATTTTTTAGTCCATGTTGCCAATCAATTGTCCAGCTTAGGTGAGAAATTTTCAATAAATCTTTGCCTTAAAGTTGAAGAAATTGATGCTATATAGGGGCATTGTATCTGCTGCCTCCGACTTTGATATTGTTTGGAGGCTACATGAATCAATAATTCGAAGAAGAGCACATGTTTATGAACAAAGAAAATATGTTCACTAATCCCACATCGACAAGTGGAGATTTCAATGAATTGGAGAGCTAGTATAAAAGGAAAGACTGAGTTTGTTTCAACTCATACCTTTCTCGGCCTTTTGGCTAAGATCAAGTGTAGTATCTGTTTTTTTCAGTTTAATATCTGATACGTGGGCTAATGACTCAGTTTAATATCAAGTGTAGTATCTCCTCAGCGTTGCACTATTGCATGGGCCTAGCACACACCACCAAAATTAGTTTCAATTTTGTTGGGTTTTGCTTTGCAAGCCTTTGTAAAGGATACATAATTAAATTAGTCATTATAGGGTGAACTACATCTTTAATACAACCATAATTCACATTCGAGTTGTAAGCATTTATTCGTGGCATAGTTATTATTGGTCAAAATGGTTATTGGGGCCTCTAAGTGGCTTTGGTGGAATAGTTTTGGATGTAATGATTGGTGGATATTTATTGAGTTGGTTTTGGTGATGTTGGATTTAATGGTTGGGTATTATGAAGGGATCATATCGGTGCTATATGTTTTGTGGTGAGGAGAGACGCCAATGAAGGCTAATGAAAATTAAGACTTCGCTTGGGATATCTTCCAACTTGCAACCAAGGGTGTGAAATTTCACCGCTAGACAATCGTACTCTAAATCTTCATTCTACTTTGCAAAGTTTCGAGATGCAAGACAATATATTAACATAATTTTTGGCTTATGTTAAGCCATTGTTAATCAACTTTTCTACTTAGGAAAGAAATTTTGAATAAAAAAATTTCTTAAAGTTTGTTGATGCATAAAATGTACCAATTTAAAAGTAGGAAGACCACAATTATCTAAGAACACAAGCATGTACGTGGTTCACCCATATCAGACTACGTGCACGATAATACCACATTCTCATTATATAAGTAAATATTTTTTTTACATGATATAATAGGTTTAGAGCCTTTTGGAAAGATAAGGTAAAGGTAGAGAGATGTAAGTAGGGGTGCTAGTTTTTCAGTTCAGTTTTTTTGCCAATATTGAAACCGAACCGATTGGAGAACCGATTTCGAGTCAATCCGATTTTTACTGCCAAAACCAATTTGAATCGAAATCGAATAATTCAGCTCAGTTCGTTTCAATATCGTTTAAAAATGATCAAATTCGGTTAATTCATTTCAGTTCGGTTAGTCTGCCAAGTTTGAATTTTTATGAAACTGATTTTTTCCCTCATAATTTAGGCAATTTCTGCCTAAATTTGGGTTCCTATTATTCTAAAATAGGTAAAATTTGCAGTTTCAATTTTCTTTCAAAGTTCAACCACAAACGTAATATAATTATAATTCATAGCAAAAAATACAAATAAAAATCAATAAGTTCATTATCCAACTTATACAAAGTTTAAAAGTCAATCAATAGTAGAAAAAACAAATACAAACAAGCAAGTTCAAGTAGCACTTTTGTTTACAAAAACAGATAGCCCAATAACATAAATTGCACTTATGTTCTTGAATCAGCAATAACCGCATTAGTATTATGAAATATATTAATCTGTGCATGAGCATTGACATCAAAAGGAATCAAACCTACAATCAAGAACTATAATACCCAAGGGTCTCCCTAAACAATCAGGTGGGTATAAACCAAACCATTCAATTGACAAACCAAACCAAACCATTTATGAAATTCAAGAATGATGCATATCATCTATGAAATTCAAAATTCTCAAAACATGCCTAAGCTCACTCTGTTAAAAACAGATAAAAGAGATCCAACTATAACAAAGCAGCATTACAGAAGCAATAAAACAAAACAATGATTGTTGAAAAAACCAAGAGAGAATGAGAGAATATTCAACCAATAAGCAAATAATCTTAATGTAAATGAGGCAAAGAGAATGAGAGAATCTCAAGCTGTCATCACTGTGAACCAATCAATGAAATTGAACTTGCGTATTGAGCGAAGATCCAATTAAAATATTAACAAACAAATTTGGCATTCTAAGAGAGAGCGAGCAGCAATGAGAATTATAATGATCCACCGAAGAGCCTCAACTGGGATAAGCAACATAAACTGAAAATTTTACTGGGAAGTAAGTATCAAATGATGGTTTAATAGATAATATGATAGTTATCAACAACTTGCTCCTCTGCATTTCTTCGTTCTTTTGGCTAAGAAAGATGTTCAGTTAGAAAATCGAAGTAAACAAAAAGTGGCCATCGAGGAAGAAGTGCATCTCCGAAACAACAGTTCCCCAACAACCAGGAAGCATAGACAATTATTTTTTCCTTTCTTTTTTTCCCTGTAGGGAACATATCAGTAGAAAACTGGAGTAACAAAACAATAAAGAACTCAAAGGCCCAATCTCATTTATTTAAGTACATACTTATCTAGTGACTAACATGTAAGCGGAAAAATGGAAGAGGTTACAAAGGAAAATGAAAATGGAAAAAGACAGCATACCTCCATGCTCATAATTTATTATGGGCAGTTGACACCATATATACCAGATTTATGGGCAAAGAAAATATGTTCACTAATCCCACATCGACATGTAGAGATTCCAATTAATGAGAAAGCTAGTATAAAAGGAAAGGCTGAGTCTATTTCAATTCATACCATTCTCGGTCTTTTGGCTAAGATCAAGTGTAGTATCTGTTCTTATCAATTTAATATTTTGCAATAACTCACATGATATTAAATTAATTTTTTTAGGGGGAGTTTCTATTGAAATATCTTGCTATTGTGGTTGTGAGTGTTGCCTAAGAGTTGCACTATTGCATGGCTTGGCTCACCCCATCAAAACAAGTTTCAATTTTGTTGGGTTTTGCTTTTCGAGGCTTTGTAATAGGTACAATATTAATTTAGTAATTTTGGGTGAACTACATTTTTAATACAACCATAATTCTTGTTTGAGTTGCTGTCATTGATTCTTGGTGTAGTTATTGTCGGTCAGAATTGTAACGATCCGTCCTGAGTATCGGGATTTAATATTATTTAATTATGATTTAGAATGACTAATCTGGGATTAGTTGAGCGGATTCGGACGAATTGTGCAAAATGACTGTTTTGCCCCTGGGCGTGGGAAAAATGTTGACTTTTAATTCAGACGGTCAAATGGATTTTGACTAATGACCATGACGTAGCTCGGGATGTCACGAGTTCATAGACAGGAGGCACATTCGATTTCGACATTCGTAGTGAAAGTTATGACGTTCGGAAGCCCAAGGGCATTTTCGTAATTTGGACGAAAAGGGGGAAAATGTTGACTTTTCGATCGGGAAGTCCGATGGCCGAGGACTGAGGATCGTTAGGCTGGTCTCGATGCCCTGAGTCCGTAGACAGGTGGCACGCGACAATCGGAGTCCGAATGACCAAGTTGCGGGTCTGGATGCGTGATGGGCATTTTGGTAATTTTCTGCACAAGGGCAGAATTGTAATTTCACAGGGGCACTATTTGATCTGAAACAGCCGTGAAATTGGATGGCTTGTGCGATCTATCCCAGGATTGTTTAAACATTAAGGACTGATTTTGGGGCAGCTTTGAGGTGTGGATGCACATGTGTTTGAGCTGGCAACGGTTTGCAGAATGTGGACACCATTTTATATTGGTTTCGGGTCAGTGCAGAGAGCTTTACACAGAGGACTGAGTGGTGCTTTGGGGCACATTTAAAGGCTGAATTGGATTAAAGGGAATGAGTGTGAGTCGAGAGGATCATACTGAGCAAGTTGTGGCTGTCGAACTGGAGAGAAAACAGAGATTGGAAAAATTAGAAAAATGGAGGGAAATTCGAAAACTTGTCTGTGAGCTGAGAGGAGACAAATTGAGATTAAGAATACTCTTCTAGGTTCATTTCGAACTCAACCGTATCATCATCGAGGGGAATCGATCACGGTTTGGCCATGGACACAGGTTCCAGTTTCTGAGAAATTTGGAGCTTGAGGACGACCACCTACGGGTAAGGATTTATGAAATTGGTTACGGATTAATGATTGTTTAGGTCATACGAAACTACTATGTCATTTAATTTGAAAACCATGCTGATTCGAGTGAGTTTCGAATGTTAAAACCATGAGTTCAATCTGGGAAGAATTGTTGGATTTAAGGTTAATGTGTGTAATTAAGTTTACAGAACCTTAATTGGGTCTCTAACGGTGCTATCTGATTAATCAATTGAAGGAAAGGAGTTGGAATTGGGAGAAATCTAGTCGGGTCAGGTCGCGGGTAATCAGACCCGTTTACCAGTCATACGGGTGAAGACGATGACTGTAGCAGTCACTGTAGCAGGCGCGTGGCTTTCACGCGCAGCCACTCACGGCGGCGTGTGACGGCGCGTGGGCACGAATCTCGAGGTGAGGTCAATATGACTTTTGTCCTATGCAATGTAACGAACATTTTAGCATTGGTTTCGTGTCAATCGGACCCCGTTTCGATATTGTTCGGAATGTCCGAAGGTTTTAAAACGAGTTTAAAAATAGTTAAAAATTCGGGAAAATTACTGGACTTGAATAGGATGTTAATGAAGAGGTTAGTAACCCTCTAATGTGATTTTGATAGGATTGGGAGTCCCGGTGATAATGGTGTGGCCCGGGAAGGCCTATGACACGTGTATCGAGGCGCACGGTCTAACGGTATGTGAGTGGACTTTGGTTTTATAAATTTTATGCATGCCTAAATGTTTTATATGGATTATGAATATGATTGTATGATGTTGATTTGGATATTGGTAAATTATACGGTTTCACGTATTTCGAGGCGATTTACGTAAATCGAGGTTTCTGGTTTTACACTGATTTTCCATACTTATAACTTTGGATGTGATTTCATGAAATGGTTTTGAAATTGGAAAGAGAAACTCGGGCATGAGACTCAATTGTTTTGGAAACCTCAGACTTGGAGTCCAATTGAGTTACGTAATCGGGCCAGGGGCCCAATTACTTTATGAAATCGGGCTGGGGGCCCAGTTATTTCTGAAATCGGGCTGAGACCCATTTGAGTTATATTTTCGGGCCAGGGGCCCAATTGGTTTATGAATTGGGCTGTGGGCCCAGTGGTTTACATAATCAGGCATGAGGCCCTGTTTGTTTAATAATATGATTTCGGGTCAGGGACCCTAAATGGAATTTTATGTTGTGAAATGATTTGATAAAACAGTTTTCCATATACCATCTTGATACGAGAATATGCGAAGGTCTCCTCCAGGTGTCTGGGACACTGGGGAAATCACGGTGCATTGCCTGCGAAGGGTCATTGTGCGGAGCTACCGAACCGTATAGTGACTCAGGAGCAGGATTGCTATGATTGGACGTCTGGATACTAGGCGTCTGGGATGGTGTACCCAGACTGGGTTCGGGGATTGGACTCGAGATTGAGACCCCGGGCAGCACGCGTTGCTTATGGTTATACCGTAAAATGTGACGTCTGGGACGTCAAGCGTCAGGGACGCTAGGCATCTGGGATGCCGGTTATGTTAACATTGTAAATATGGATTATTGGACCTATGAAATGATTTTTCGGTTGAATTTATGATTTACAGTTTTGGGCTAAGGCCCTAATGTCTTGTTGAGCAAATGTTTTAGACTATTGGTTTTCGTGGCATGCATACGTTTTTATGGAGGGCATAAATGTCTTATAAATGTGTTAAGGAACTTATTTATTTTCGTCCACTCACAGCTTTTGTTTTTAATGCCTTTCAGATTGATTACGGATGCGACTGCAGCAGAGACTGGGACATCGCACACCTCCTTCATCGATCCTTGCGCATTCTGGAAGCCCTTTTGGGCAGTGGCAACAGGTTATCCTTTGTCTGACACCTCTTGTCAGACGGGAGCATGACACATTCCATGGTAATCCCGGGGGGATTGGGATGGGTCGTGTCAAGAATTGTTGTTGAGGCCTCTTACTGGGTTTGGTGGGATTGTTTTGGCGATATTGGATATAATGATTGGTGAATATTTTTTGGGTTGGTTTGGGTGATGTTGGATCTAACGGTTGGTTATTATAAAGGGATCATATCGGTGCTATAAGTTTTGAGGTGAAGAGAGAGGCCAATGAAGGCTAAGTGGTGGCAGATGAGGGGCATTGAGAGGGCTACCTGGTAGTGGCTATCAGAGTAGTTAGTACAGATGAGAACCAAGTATAAAAGAAACAAGGGAGCTGCATGGTCTCCTGTTTTTAGGATATAAATTATAATTAATCTAAAATATTGAAAAAAGAATACTCAATAAACAAGAGTGATGAAGTTCCAAGACAAGGACAAACCATTGGAGATTTCAAATGGTGAAGAACGTTTTTATCAACTACTTAATATGACAGACCCCTCCTAATTACACCACAAAAGTACCCTCGGGCCCTGCTCCCGTCTGACAGAAACCTTGTTAGACAAGGGATAAACGTAAATTCTGCTAGTTCATGCCTCCGCCTCTTGAGCCTCGATTTATGTGTAACAACCTTGGAGGGTCATAAAATAAGAAAAACGTGTGAGTGGACACAAGAAATAGTTTTTAAAACATAATTTGAAAACTTTTCAGTTTTTACCCTCCGTTTTCCAAAACCATGCATGCATACGAAATCTCTGTTTTCCAAAACTTTGAGTCCATGTTACCAATCAAATGTCGAGTTTAGGTGAGAAATTTTCTGTCAGGACCCGACCCTCTTCTGTCAGGTCCCGATTAATCTAGCACGATATTGTCCGCTTTGGGCCTCGCCCTCACTGTTTTGTTTTGGGAGCTCACGGTGCAACTTCCCAGGGGGTCACCCATCTGGAATTGCACCAGCCTCAACTCGCTTAACTTTGGGGTTCCAATCCCCCCCAAAGCCACTGAGCTCCCAAAAGGCCTCATGCTAGATAGGTGTGTGCCTACACCTTTAAGGCACACCACCATTCCCTTCCCAGACCATTCCCCCCTCGCAGGAATGTGAGATCGTTCACCATTCACTACAGGACACGGGTCTTACAATCCACCCCCCTTAGGGCCCAGCGTCCTCGCTGGCACACTTCCCGGTCGGGGTCTGGCTCTGATACCAAATTGTCAGGACCCGACCCTCTTCTGTCAGGTCCCGATTCATCTAGCACGATATTGTCCGCTTTGGGCCTCGCCCTCACGGTTTTGTTTTGGGAGCTCACGGTGCAACTTCCCAGGGGGTCACCCATCTGGAATTGCACAAGCCTCAACTCGCTTAACTTTGGGGTTCCAATCACCCCCAAAGCCACTGAGCTCCCAAAAGGCCTCATGTTAGATAGGTGTGTGCCTACACCTTTAAGGCACACCACCATTCCCTTCCCAGACCATTCTCTCCTCGCAGGAATGTGAGATCGTTCACCGTTCACTACAGGACACGGGTCTTACATTTTCAATAAACTTTTTCCTTAAAGTTGAAGAAATTAATGCTATATAGAAGCATTGGATCTGCAACCTCCGAATTTGATATTGTTTGGAGACTACATGAATCAACAATTCAAAGAGCACATTTTTATGAGCAAATAAAATATGTTCACTAATCCCATACATCAAGTGGAGATTCCAATGAATTGGAGAGCTAGAATAAAAGGAAAGGCTGAGTTTGTTTCAACTCATACCTTTCTCGACATTTTGGATAAGATCAAGTGTAGTATCTGTTCTTGTCAGGACCCCACCCCGGTTCCACCCCAAAAACCGAGGTAAATCCTGCTCCCGTCTGATACCCCGACACAAAGACCAACGTAACCTCACGATAAACCACCAAAGTACACAGTCAGACCCAGGAGATTTTAATACGACCCAGAGTCAAATGATACAGAGCATAGTACCAAACAAAGGAAAAGAAAACCGATACAGAAGGTACACGCACAACAGAAATTAAACCACTATGGAAAAAAACTCTCGAATACTCTATGCCTCCGACGCTGCCTCGACGTCTAACCCCCGCGCTAGCTCCACGATCTGGAGGGCAGTTAAAACCAGAAAGTGTGAGTGGACCATAAAGAATAAAAGTTTCAAAACCATTTTATAACAAAACAGGGTTTGGCCCTTCGTTTTGAAAACACACATGCACAACCCAGTTGCTGAAAATAGTTATAAATCACCTAAGGATCGTCATAAAAATATTTGCAGAATCATCATAAAAACAGTTATAGAATTTATGTCATAAGCATCATAAAACCATATCAGAAAACATAAATACCAAGCAATCATTATCCGATCAAACCTGCTGGATCTATCCGAGTCTTTAAACTCCCGAGTCTTTAAACTCAATCTAGGCCTCCATAATATCCGAGTCTTTAAACTCCCAAGTCTTTAAACTCAACAGGCCTACGGGGGAAATATCAATATATCCGAGTCTTTAAACTCCCGAGTCTTTAAACTCAATCCGGGTCTTTAAACCCAATCCGGGTCCATCCCCCGTCAATCATAATCCGGGTCTTTAAACCCAATAACCAGATCCAGCAAATCCAATCCAAAACCGTTTGAAAACCATTTCTCAATCCACATCCAAACCCGAATCCGAAATCACTGGTCCGAAGCCCTTCCGGCATCCAGAACCGTCATTCCGAACCCAAATCCGGAATTCCACTTTTCAACTTTAAAATCAAATCTCGCTTCTCGAAATCCGATTTTAAAACCAAAAATCCTTGATCACCAAGTCATGTCTCAAATCCATTTATAATCATTGAAAATCACTTATCGTTTGAAAACCCCAAATCATGGCATTGAAATCAGAATCTTTCTCGAAAACCGTGCAATTATATAAAACCGACATAGCATATTCAACAATCATGAAATCACATGTAAAACCATAAAACAATTATAGAAAAACAATTATGCATGCTCGAGTTTAGAGAAGGGGTCCACTCACAGATACCGGGCACATCACTCGCGTCCCGTGTGTCCTGTACATTCCTCGGCCTTCTCAGGGACTCCCGATCCTGTCAACAGTAACCAAAGTACGTTACTAACACGTCTACTAAGACTCTCCTAATTTTCTGTAAAATTCCCCGGGTCCTAAACGTAACGAACCGAGACCCTAACCCTTCAACCTCGCGGAACTAACCTCAAACGACGTCCAAATAACCTGAAACTTATTCCATTGGATTCATTATGACATTTAGAACAAAAACTTAGTTGGACTCTTCACCGGAAACCACCGCACGCGCCTCCATGCGCCGCCCAAAGTGTCTGCGCATGGGCCTCACGCGCCTGCACCAGTGCACTGTTCATCGTCGTCTTCAATGGGTGAACCGGTCTGAACTGGCGTACCCAGTTCTCCACCGTTCCTTCACCGTTTTCCTCCCTTTCTTCACCATTCTCACCGTCCAGTCCTAAGCAACCTATTCCCCTACTCCAAACACTTCGACATAGCCTCCTACCCGTCGTCTCAAACTCGAACCCAAACCGCCCGAACTCCCCTGTTTTTCATCCCGGCCAACCAGCTACTCCCCCGTTACGGAAACCACCTTAGACGACTCCTAGGAACCTCCTGAGTCTCACATCACTCACCAAAAACCTCGACTCAGTCCCTAAGTCCACGACTATTGGTTTAAAATTCAAGGAAAAACAGGGCATATTCATGGGGAAAAGGGATTACCTGCAGCCGTCCACCACCGTGCTCGTCGCCGCGTTCCCTGAAGTCCACAGAGCCATCCCGACCTCCCTTCGAGCCCAATTGGATCAATACACGGCAACACCACCTCCAACTCCCTCTCTGTTCTCTGGTTCTCCTGTGCACTCACCCTCTTCTCACACACTCATGATCACACAAAACCACTCCAATTCACTCCTCAACTCTCCCTTAATCTCTCCTCTCGCTCACCAGCTCACAACACCACACACCGCCCTTCACCTGGTCAATTCCCTCTCAATCTCACTCTGTCTCTGTTTCCTCTCGAATGCACGGTTACACAGCCCAAATAATTGGGACCGTGCACACGCCTAGAATCCACTAGGCCCTTGCCACACATCACAATCCTCTCAGCCCTCTAACAAATGTCCCAATCTCATCTGTACACTTGTCCCAATCCAGTTGCACAATTCCCCATGTGCAAAAGACCAAAATGCCCCTCCTTTGAGTCAAAATTATGTTTATGCTATCGAAGTTCTAGACCGGTATCTTACCCGTCCTAACTCTGATGAACACGTGCCACCTGTCGTTGAACTCAGGACGACGAGATCTACCTAATAGTTCTAGGTCAAGGGGTCAAAGCCTCGTTACAAGAAAAGTCAACTCTTTCCCCCTAGTTTAACCAAATTACGGTAATACCCTCAACCTTCCGAACATCATAACTTCCTCCTCAGATGTCGGAATTGGGCGTGCCACCTGTCTATGGATTTGTGACGTCCCGAACTACGTCACAGTCATTAGTCAATACCTAATTGACCGCCCGAACTAAAAGTCAACTATTTGCCCAACCTAGGGGCAAAATCGTCATTCTACGCTAATGGACCTATCGTAACCAACTAACCACCGATTAAGCTGGCTAATCCTTCACTAATCACCGTCTTAACCCTAATTTCCGGGACGAGTCCTTTCAGTTCTTATTAGTTTAATATCTTATATGTGGGCTAATGGCTCACACGATATTAAATTAATTTTTTTAGGGGGAGTTCCCATCACAATAGCTTGCTATTGCGGTTCTTGAGCGTCGCCTAAGCGTTCCACTATTGCTTGGGCCTGTCACACCCCACCAAAACTAGTTTTAATTTTGTTGGGTTTTGCTTTGCGAGCCTTTGTAATGGATACCAAATTAAATTAGTCATTATGGGGTGAACTACATCTTTAATACAACCATAATATACATTTGAGTAGTTGGCATTGATACTTGGCATAGTTATTGTCGATCAAAATTGTTATTGGGACCTCTAAGTGACTTTGGTGGAATAGTTTTGGCGATATTTGATGTAATGATTGGTGGATATTTATTGGATTGGTTTTGGTGATGTTGGATCTAATGGTTGGGTATTATGAAGGGATCATATCGGTGTTATTTGTTTTATGGTGAGGAGAGAGGCCAATGAAGGCCGAGTGGTGGTAGATGAGGGGCATCGAGATAGGGCTATCTTGACAGGACCCATCCCAATCCCCCCGGGATTAGTGCGGGATGACCCTGCTCCTGTATGACACGAAGTATCAGACAAGGGATATTTCCGATCTTTGCCCTCCCGGGCTATCAGAGTACGCCAGGATTCGGAGGAGGCATGTGATATCTCGGTCTCTGCTACAATCCACATCCGATGTCAACCTGAAGGGCAGTCAAAACATTAAAAGCTGTGAGTGGACAAAACGAAGAGTTTATAAAAACATTTTAACGAAGACATTTGTACACTTCACTAAAAAACATGCATGCATTCGAGAACCATTTAACCAAATGAACCATAGGTGGGAACTAAGCCCAAAACCATAATGAAAGAATCATAAAGACTCAACCGTACGGGCCACTGCCCAAATCCATACGGGACTCAGCCCAAAACCATAATGAAACCACGTACACGGGCCACTGCCCAAAACCTGTATCCATCACACATCATATATCATATAGTATATCTCATATAGCATACATCATATATACATATAATTCACACAACCAATCTTGTCACGATTTCCAAAGCTACGCGCGTGCTACCCAGGGTCTCACACCCAAGTCTTTCAGGAACCAAGTCAATGTCCGAAGACCAATGACTCGCCCTGAGGTTATAGTACAAGCCTTCCTGAGAGTAAGGAACCCAACTGGGGCGACTTCACTCAGTCGGTGCTCCGTGACTACTCCGGGGTACACCTAGGCCAATGACCCTCCCCAGAGGAGATAAAACATGTAAAGGAAGGTATATGAATACATATATATACATAACATAAACATTCATGCTCGGTTCCCCTGAACCGTCTTGATCCATAACATCCATTCCATGCCCGGTTCCCATAAACCGTCATGTACCATAATAACCTAACAAAGGTTCATGACGGTTCCCATAAACCATCATGAACCACAATGACCTTTCCAGAGTTCATGCCGGTTCCCATAAACCGTCATGAACTTGGAAATCCATCTAGGGTCCCTGACTCGAAATCATAAACCGTGAAGTAACTGGGTCTCGTGCCCGAACATATGACTCAACTGGGCACCGTGCCCGATATCTAAGGGCCAGTCATGACTCCGATCATAGTGATGCGTGCAACCATCCATCCAGGACCGCCCTCAATCCTGATATATCGCCGTGAACGTATCAACCGACGCGACTACCACAAGATCATGGTGCACTCATCACCGATCGATATCCTGAACCGTCAGTACTTCGAAGTCGAGCCTCCCCAGGTTTCCTTACCACGAATCGTGCAGTGTGACCTCTCTGGAAGGAACACATCCCAATCTGGAGGCGAGCGTCACGTCGTCCGTCGCCGTGCACCAAGCACTATCCGCGACCACGACTCGGACCCGTAGGTCATCAATGGGGTCATATGCCCGAGACAAAACCAAATGGGTCTCTACCCGAGTTTATCCTTTTGAAAATCCAAAACCATTTCATTTAGACCAATAAAGAAATACAGATCCGTATAGGCATCGTATAGGGCCGAAACCTCAGAATACGTGCATATATGTAACCACACATCCAAATGCACTAATGGCATCACAAACAAGTATTTAAAACATATAATAAACATTTATGCATGCACATATTTAGAAAACAAGGTCCACTCACAGACCATCCGAGTTGCCGCCTCGATTTACGTGCCCTACGGCTCCCCCGAGCCAATCATCGTCACCGGGACTCCCGAATCTGTCCAAATTGTAATAGAAGGTTACTAACTACTTAATTAACCTCCCACTAAAGCCACGTAATTTTTCGGAATTTTTAACTATTTTTAATCCCGATCCGAAACCTTCTGATGCCCCGAAACATATCGAAACGGTGTCCGATCGACACAAAACCAGTCCCAGAATGTTCGTTACATCAAATAGAAGTTTTCTCGTGTTGAAACTTTCCCCAAAGAAGGGACCACGCACCCTCACGCACCCCTAGAAATCTCACGCTCGTGAAGCCCACGCGTGGGGTACTGTTCACGCGTCTTCAACCTTGGCCGGGTCTGAAACCGGGTCGCCGAGACCTACGGGTCGACCCGATCGGTTCTCCGCCGTCCGTCCACCAAAACCTCTCCCATTTGTCCCATTTTAATCCTCCCATCCTAACCTAACTTCCTAACTAATTAAAACCAAAAAACAACCGACAAAACCATGCCCTTCAAATCGGCCATGGCGGCCGGATTTTCTCCCGCCGTTCACGGCCATTTCCGGCCATCCCAAGCCCCAAAACTAATCCTAAACTTCTCCTAGAGTCCCCAGAAACCTTACCTAATTAAAGAAATCGAGTAAAACCCATTAAAACCCAATTTCGAAATTTAAATATTTTCTTACCTCACGGGTTCTCTCCACCGTAGCCACTACAGTGAGCCACCATCCAGCCTCCTAGTCCTCAGCCCCTCAATACTTTTTCACGGTCATGTTCAGCTCAGATAATGGGTGGTGGTGTGGTGTTTGTGTCTTTGGAGAAAAATGGAGGAATGAAGGATAATGGGGTTTCGGGTTTGAAGATGAAGAAGAATGAAGTGATGATGTTTGATCAGATGAGAGAAGAGAAATGGATGGTGAGGATGAAAAGATGAAAAGGAATGGATGGCTAGGATTTAGTGTTGTTAGGATTAATTATATAATAATAATTATAATATTATTTAATTTAATAGATCCACTTTTTAGAGGTTGGTTCAATGGGATGAGTGACACTTGTCACTCATCCATGGGACCCACCTAAAATATCTAGCCCAATCAGATTTTGCCAAATCATCACCGTCTCGAAGTACGTGTATAGTGAAATCGAACTTCCGTGACCTATAACTTCCCATTTCGAAGTCCGATTTCAGCGTGCCGCCTGTATATGGATTCGTATCATCCTGATCTACGTAACGGTCCTCGGCCCTCGGCCATCGAACCTCCTAGTCAAAAAGTCAACATTTGACCCTTTTTAACCAAAATTACCAAATTGCCCCTAAACTTCCGAACGTCATAACTTCTTCCTCGAATGTCGGAATTGAACATGCCACCTGTCTATGAACTCGTGACGTCAAGAACTACGTCACGGTCATCGATCAAAGTCCGTTTGACCGCCCGAATGAAAATTCAACGTTTTACCCACGACCACGGGTAAAACAGTCATTTTGCATCGTTCGTCCGGTTTCGCCCAACTAATCACGGATTAACCTCACTAATCGTGATTAGTCACTAATCTAATTCTAGAATTTGGGATGGCTCGTTACATATCTGGTAATGGCATTGAGAGAGGGCAATCAGAGTGGTAAGTACCGATTAGAACCAAGTGGAAAAGAAAGAAGGGAGCTGCATGTTCTCCTGTTTTTAGGTAATAAATTATAATTATACCTTTTATTTGTTTTAGTTTAACCATACAAATGGTCATCAAATTTATGACATATGCTCCCCAACACAATGATCATATTCTCTTGAAGACTGATCAAGATAGCTAAATTTTTTTAGATCAATTCTTTTTTAGGGGATAAAATTAAACAATGTTAATATTTTTAGAATTTTAAATTGGGTTAGAAAACTTTAAATTTAATATTTTATTAAAAAATTGGATCCATATACTTGGAAGTAGTAATAAAGGTTAGTCTAATTGATGTATAATTATTTAGTTTATATTGAGTATTATCTATACGTGTCTTTTAAAGTAATTAAAACTCTATCTCTCATTGTAATAGTTTGTATATACATTGTCATCTTGATTATTGAATGGTATTGAGTTAAATTACAATTGATAGTACTAATTATTCAAATTGAATTATAAGACTTTCAATTTAGTTATATATATATATATTAATAGTTGATAAAAAATAACATTTTTCTTTATAATAGGGTATTACAATGCGACTATTTTATATGTATTGGTAATGTCTTCAAATTCTTGAATTGTGAATTGCGAGAAAATTTGACTTTTATATATATAAAGTGTATATATATGTATACATATACATTGTAAATGAAGACTACAAGGACACTTTTAACATTTTCGCCCAAAACCTCAAATTTCTTGCATCGGCTTTGATCGATAATAATGACCAAATAACTAATCTAACTATAGTGAACAAGCATAATGGATAATATTGAGGCACTCCTAGAGGATGATAGAACTAAGTTAAGAGAGAAGCACAAATTTTTAGAGGGAGGATTTTGGGAGTTTGATTGGATTTAAATAATAGTGAAATAAGAGTGATAAGATACTCATATTTGATTATGACTCAAATGTCACGATAAGTTACTCTAGTTACTATCCACACCCCCTTCCACCATCGCCCCTCCCCCCAAAACACATAAGTGTAAAGGGTAGAAATCTCAATTTTCCTCATCTTCAGTTAAATTTCTATATTCGTTTTCGTATATTTGTCATTTTTTTGTAATTGACATGTTAATACTCCCTCTGAAATTTTCATGTTTATGAATATTTTGGAAAATTAAGACTTTGCTTGGGATATCTTCCAACTTGCAACCAAGGGTGGGGAATTTCGCCGCTAGACAATCTTACTCTAAATCTTCATTATACTTTGCAAATTTTAGGTAAAATTTGCAGTTCCAATTTTCATTCAAAGTTTAACCACAAACATAATATAATTACAATTAATAGCACAAAATACAAATAAAAATTAGTAAGTCCATTAGCCAACTTGTACAAAGTTCAAAAGTTAATCGATAGTAGAAAATACAAATACAAATCAGCAAGTTCAAGTAGCACTTATGTTTACAAAGAGAGATAGCCCAATAACATAAATTGCACTTATGTTCTTGAATCAGCAATAGCTGTAGTAGTATTATGAAATGTATTAATTCGAAATATAAATCCCAAAAAAATAATATTTGTTGAAAAAACCCAAGAGAGGATCTTCAACCAATAAGCAAATAATTTTAATGTAAATGAGGCAAAGAAAATGAGAGAATCTCAAGATGACATCACTATGAACGTGGGTCAATGATTCACACTTGGGCTAAGATCAAGTGTAGTATCTGTTCTTATCGGTTTAATATCTGATACGTGGGTCAATGATTCACATGATATTAAATTAATTTCTTTGGGGGGAGTTCTCACCACAATAGCTTGCTATTAGGGTTCTCGAGTGTCGCCTAAGTGTTGCACTGCTGCATGGGCATGGCACACCCCACCAAAAATAGTTTCAACTTTGTTGGGTTTTGCTTTGTGAGATTTTGTAATGGATACATAATTAAATTAGTCATTATGAGGGTGAACTACATCTTCTATACAACCATAATTCACATTTGAGTAGCTGTCATTGATTCTTGGCGTAGTCATTGTTGGTCAAAATTGTTATTAGGGCCTTTAAATGGCTTAAGTGGAATAGTTTTGGCGATATTTGATATAATGATTGGGGGATATTTTTTGGGTTGGTTTTGGTGATGTGGATCTAATGGTTGGGTATTATGAGCGGCATTGAGAGGGCTATTAGGTAGTGACATTGGGAGAGGGCTATTAGAGTGGTAAGTACATATGAGAACCAAGTGGAAAAGAAACAAGGGAGCTCCATGTTCTCTTGTTTTTAGGTAATAAATTATAATTATCCCATCGTTTTTATCTGATTTAGTTTAACCATACAAATGGTCGTCAAATTTATCACATATGCTTTTGAACACAGTGATCAAATGATGTAACAACCCGTCCCAAATTTACTGGATTAATTGAGAGTTAATTGAGGATTAGTGGGACTAATCGGGGAATAGTTGAGGATTGTTTAGACAAACGGTGTAAAATGATGATTTTGCTCTTGAAAATGAGTAAAAAATTGACTTTTAACTGGGGAGGTCAAATGCATGAGGATCGAAGACTATTACATAGATCGAGTCAATATGAGTCTGTAGACAAGTGGCACGTCGAAATCGGACGTCGTACGAGAAAATTATGGTTTACGAAAGGAATTGGGAACTATTCATGGATTGTTCGGTTTTCAAAAAAGTTTGTTTTTAGTGGGACCCAAATATCTGATTTTGGACCATAGGATGAGTGACACTTTTCACCCACCCCATGGCCCTTTTTATTTATTCATGAGTCATCACCATCATCCTTCATTCATCTTCATTATCTCATTTTCTTCTCCAAACCCGTACCCACACCACCACCATCATTCCATCATCTTCCTTAAGACCTTAGAAGGACATAGGACGTGAGAGAGAGACCGAGGAACGACCAAGGACGGCGGAACCGCCGCGGGAGGTGGCTGGAATCGCGAAACAAGGTAAAACCGTAGGATCCAAAATTTTGGGTTTTCGATTTTGATGTTTTTGATCGAAACTAAGCTCATATTTATGTTCCTTGAGGTGAAGGGAGTCTGTTGAGCCAAGTTTAGATGGTTTTGGGCGTCGGAGGTGGCCATAATGACTATAGGAAGTTTGGCCGAAACTTTGAATGGCCATAACTTTAAATCCAGGTACTTTCTTCAATTTCTAGGTTTAGATTTGGAATCTTTGGTTTGAGTAGATGAATTTACATAGGTATAACGTCAAATTTGGTTGAGAAATGAGTGAAATATTGAAGTTTGAAGTTTGGGCCGAAAATGGAGTTTTCCGACAAGTTTGACTGAGTTGACCAGCAAGTTGACCCGTTGACAGGTGAGTTAACCCGTTGACCTTGATCGAGTTGATACGTTGATTTTGATTGAGTTGACTTGTTGACTTTGACCAAAGTTGATTGGAAACTTTGACTGGCGCGTTGGGGCTCGTGGGAGTGTATTTTGAGGTGAGACTGGTCCCATTTAAAGGTTTCAATGATACGAATCCAATGACGGTGGTTTTGAGTCGATCATAGATCGTTAGATTGGTCAAATTGAGGTTTAAATCCTCAAAAAAGAGTATTCGAGACGCGCTCCCGGGCTGGTACTGTTCATAGGTCTTAAGTATGACCTTATAGAGTTCGTTAGTGACTGTTGGTATGATTTGGACAGGTCCAAATGACCTGAAGAGGTTGGATTAGCCCGGAGAGGTTTACCACATGCGTATCGAGGCACAGTAAGGACAGTCTGTGAGTGGGCTTTTGTTTTCTAAATATGGTGCATGCATAACTATTTTATATGTTTTATATATGTGATTTATGATGATTATGATTATGGTATTTCGTATTTATGTATTTGCACGTATTTCGAAATTTATGATTTTATACTGTGTTTATACGTGCTGATATTTCAATGGTGGTTTAATGAACTGGTTTTGGTTTGGAAATGAGGTATCGGGCTAAAACCCATTTGGTTTACACTATCGGGCTTAAGGCCCAGTTATGGTTTATGAAATGGATTTACAATGGTTTATGGAAATCCTGGGCATAGGCCCATTTGAGATGTTTTGAAATGATTTTATAAAATGTTTTCCATATACCATCCTTATATGTGGATATGTGGATGGTCTCCTCCAGCTGTCTGGGACACTGGGGTAGTCACGGTCCATTGTCTGTAAGGGGTCATTGCAAGGAGCGACCAGACCGTATAGTGACTCAAAAGCATGATTGCTATTATTAGACGTTTAGGACGTCAGACATCTGGGATGTCATTGATAGGCTCATAGAGACCCCGAGCGGCACGCGTAGCCTTAGACTGTGACATGACGTCTGGGACATCAGGCGTCTGGGACGCCAGACATCTGGGATGCCAACGATTGATATAAACATGTTTTATTGGATTTACGTATTTACAAATTTACTAGATTTGAGGATTTGGATTTACGGTTTTGAGCTGAGTTCCAACATAGTTTGGTTGTATGGTTTTGGGCTAAGGCCCTAATGATTTGAGGAAGGAAATGACTTTAGTTTTATAAATAGTTTTATTATATTTGAATTAACTGGTTTTCGTATGCATGCATGGTTTTAAGTGAAGGGCATAAATGTCTTCTTTATGAAATGAGTTTTTATTAAATTATTTATTTTCGTCCACTCACAACTTTTATGGTTTTTAATGGACTTCAGGTTTATCACGGATGCAGGCTGTAATAGAGACCGAGACATCACAATCCTTCACTGATCCTAGCGCACTCTAGAAGCCCCGATTGTGCTAAGGTTTGGGTTATCCCTTGTCTAGCCCTTCATGTCACACGTGGGTTAGACGGGAGCATGGCACATCCCGCGTTAATCCCGGGGGGATTGGGATGGGTCGTGTCATATGCTCTTGAACATTAATCAAGATGACTAATTTGTTTTAGATCAATCTTGTTTTTTGGAGATAAAATTAAACAATGTTAATTTTTTTTTAAAATATTTAAACTGGGTTATAAAACTTTAAATTTAATATTTTATTATTAAATTGGATCCATATTCTTGAAAAGTAGTATTGTTGTAGGAAAATAAACTTTCCAATTTGCTATATTATTTATTTTGCAAAGGTTATTCTAATTGATGTATGATTACTTAGTTTATATTGAGTATTATCTGTATGTGTCTCTTAAAGTCACCAAAGCTCTACTCTCATTGTAATAGTTTGTATGTATATTGTCATCTTGGTTATTGAATGGTATTGAGTTAAATTATAATTGATAGAAATAATGATTCAATTTGAATTATAAGGCTTTCAATTCATTTATATATATTTATATTAATAGATGATAAAATTTAACCATTTTCTTTATAATAAATATTATAACGCGACTACTTTTCTATTGTAATGCAACTATTTTTCTATGTATTGGTAATGTCTTCAAATTCTTGATTTTTTTGTTTGTGTATTGCAAGAAAGATGGAATTTTCTTTGATAAAGTGTATATATATATACTATAAATGAAGACAACAAGGGCAATTTTAAATTTTTTGCCCAAAGCCTCCAATTTCTTGCATCGTCCTTGATCGATAATAATGACCAAATAACTAATCTGACTATAGTGAACATGCATAATGGAGAATATTGAGGCACTCCAAAAGGATGATAGAACTAAGTTAGAAGAGAAGTATAAAAGTTTAGTGGGATGATTTTGGGAGTTTGATTGGAATTAAATAATAGTGAAATAAGAATGACGAAATACTCATATTTGAACATATCTCAAAAGCCACCATAAGGTACTCTAGTTACGACCCCCCCACTCTTTCCTCCCCCCCTTCTGCGTCAGCGAAATCTTCATTCAAAGGCTACCAATCGGAGAGTGTAAAGGATCGAGATATCAATTGTCGTTTTCTTTACCACTTGTGAAGAGAAAAAATTAGGAGACTTCGATTTTCCTCATCTTCAATTAAATTTCTATATTCGTATTTGTATATTTTTTATGCTTTTTGTGATTGACATGTTAATACTCCCTCTGAAGTATTCATGTTTCTGAATAAATGAGATTTTAGAAAATTAAGGCTTTGCTTGAGATATCTTCAACTTGCAACCAAGGGTATACAATTTTGCCGCTAGACAATTGTACTCTAAATCTTCATTCTACTTTGCAAAGTTTCGAGATGCAAGAACTTAACTTTTGGCTTATGTCAAGTCATTGTCAATCAACTTTTCAACACAGGAGAGAAATTTTGAATAAAATCTTGCCTTCAAGTTTGTTGATGCATAAAATTTACTAACTGAGAAGTAGGAAGACCACGCTCTCCCAAGAACACAAGCATGTAAGTGGTTCACGCAAATCGGGCAACGTGCATGGTGTTACCCCATTCTCATTATATAAGTATATTTTTTTGTACATGATATAATCGGCTTAGAGTCTTTTAGAGAGAGAAGGTAAATGTAGAGAGGTGAGAGGTCTAATGTTTACACATAGTGTAATTTCTCTAGTTAGAGAGTGGGATCCCAAAAATGAGGATGATATTGTTCCTTATATGGGCAATATTAGGTCATGACGGTAGGACCCAAAGATGGGCTTTAGTAATGGGTCTTGATGGTGAGCCTTGTTAGTAGGCCTTGACGGTGAGCCTGGTCTGATCTTCAGAGTCTTTTTTAAGGGCATGTTGCTTTGTTATATGTAGTATTGACAAGTTCTCAATTTCTTGATTAAGGTGGACTACCTCGGTTGTGGAATTTTAAGGAAAGTGCATTGACCAAAATACTCTTTTGTTTCCATTCATTGCTCTACTCGGTGTACTATCATTAGTCTCCCAAGTCCTTGATCAAGGTAGAATACCGAGCGGAAGATTGTTTTGTAGTTTGTTATCTGTATGAATGTGTGGGTATGATAGTGATTTTACACTGGTAGTCCTCTGGTGAGTATGACCTTGTGTATGAGCTTGAATTCTTAGGAGTGATTCTTTGTTGTTTTTGTGTGCCAGTTGGCATGTTAGCTGAGTTTAGCTATGAATGTTGTGTTTGTTTTGTTGGATGTAATTGTATACTTGCTCGACATGTTTTTGTGTATGCCATTGTTTGAGCTAGTGTTTGCTTAGAATGTTTTTTGTGTTTTCCATTATTTAAGCTAATGTTTTATCGGAGTGTTTTTTGTGTTTGCCATTGTTTGAGCTAATGTTTGATTGACATGTATTGAGCGAAAATGCACTCGGTAGGTGTTGAGAGAATGTGGTATGTGTTGAGAAAATGTACGCTAAGCATGTGTTGATTGAAAATGTGCTCAGTATGTGTTTAATGAATGTGTGCTCGGTATTTGTTGAGTGAATCTATGCTCGATATGTGTTGAACGAAAGTGTGGTCAGTAGGTATTGAGCGAATGTGTGCTCGGTATTTATGAGCTAATGTATGCTTATGAATAAGAGGTAATGATGTGATACCAATGTGTGTATAAGCGATGGTGAAAGCTTGATGCTTATGATGTTTATGATGTTCATAACAAGTTTGTATTTTGAAGTGTTACATAGTCGTGTGGAAACTTATTATGAGGTATTTCTCTGTGTAAGCCAAGTTGTTGCCATGTAGCATGTAAGTGTGATGAGAGAAGAGCGCATCAAGTGATAGGTCGGCCGAGTTGATGTCTTTGGCCGACCAAGTGTCCATTGGTGGGCAAAAGGAAAAACCTCATCAAGTGGTAGGTCAGCCCAGTTGATGTCTTTGGTTGACCTAGTGTCCATTGGTGGGACGACAAGAAGACCGCATCAATTGGTAGATCGACCAAGTTGATATCTTCGGCCGACCAAGTTTCCGTCGGTGGGACGATAGGAATTAGAATGATTGAGTTGATATGTTTGGCCAACCAAGTATCTGTTAAGGGGACGAGTGGAAGAATAGGCCCGAAATATAATAGGTCGATTAACCCGAAATTGGTTACCGAGAAAGAATAGGGCCAAAATTGATGTACATGTAATAATTATGGATAAGCTCTACTTTTATAATGTATTATAGATATATAGAGCCCAAAATCAGCAATGAGCATGGCCGATCGGTCCCTTAGATGAAAACTGAGAAGAATGGTCCCAGGTGTGTGTTTTAAGGTTATTGGTGGGCTCTATTATAATATATATATATAGCCTAATATCAGTAAATTGATTCAATGGGACGATCAACCCATTAATGAAAATTGAGTGAATAAGCCCCAAAAATGAATTCCTTTGAATATGAAAATGTGTGGGTTTGATTGATGGAGCATGGAACCATGCCAATCGGTCTTCTTGTCCACTGACCTGAGCATGGGAGCTTTTTTTAATTTTTGTTTTTATTTTTTTTATATGCAGCTTGGCTAGGTCGGTACATGGATGCTAACCTAGCTGATTTATGAGGATGTAAGAGGTTTGTTTTGGGTCACTTGAAAATTTGTTTGCCAAGTTGGGCCTTTTTTTGTAAAAGGTTAAAAGTCCAGATGTTTGGTTGATGATCATGGTCGGTGTAAAGGGTTGTTTGGTCATGTTGTTTTTAGGTGGATCGCTCGATGACTATATGGATTGCTTGGTGAGTTAGTATTTCAGACTGGTTGGTAAGAGTAGATAGAGGGCTTGCTGGAGGAGCCCTTGATAGTCATCAAAGGAGTCGAAGGAGTCAGTGTGAAGATTTTGGCCAATCCGTGTACTGTTTTAGGTGGACCTCTCAACGATTTAAGGACCCCTCGGTGAATTGGTTCTACAATGGAATATAGTCGTGGTGGAGGTACCTCTTGGTTAGCCAAGTGTGTTAGGCCATTTTCCCTGGTGAATTGATGTTGAGTGGTAAAGTTACTAATTGTTGAACTTTAATGGGTCAATGTTGTTGGACCCTAAGCTATATACTATACTTGAATACACTAAGTACAATGGTGAGGTGTCTTAGTGTAAGTAGGACAAGTGTAAGCCATGTGCAATGCGAGGTAGTTAAGGATCTAGCTAATTAAATGTGTGTGAGGTGGATTACTTAGAGGGCAAGTAGGGCTAGTTGTCATAAGCTTCTAGACTAAGTGAAGTGTCCTTATGTGATTGGTTGAGTGTGAAAGTGTAACAACCAATCCTAACAGTTTGTAATTCACTAAAGCAAAAGAATTCAATGAAGAATGCATGACAGATTGGTGAGAGAAGAATTGATCAAACAGATTCTCTCTAGCTTTGCTCTTAGACATTTCATCAAGCACATTGTGTGCATGAACTGTTCTCATCATTGCAAAACCAATAAAACAGTAAATTCCATCCAGAAATTCAAAAATACTAAACAAGATCTACATTTTAACTATCACAGAATTCATCCTAGTCCAATCCGATTAAGCTAGTTTGTGCTGTGAGTTGAGTGAAGAACCTTACCTGAGCTGGAAGATATCGCATTGTCGATCGCCAATATGGTATCAGAGCTTGACGATCTTTGATCTGGTTTGGGACGTGAACTATGAAGTGTTGCTGATTAAGATGGCCGGAACTGGAGCTGCAGGAATAAAGATGAGGACTCCTGTGTTTGACGGCAGCAACTACGAATTCTGGAGCATCAAGATGCTGACGATTCTCAGAGCACAAGATCTCTAGGAGTACGTCGATGTAGGCTTGAATCAATAGAGGAATGAAGCTGGTGAAGTCATCAACCTGTCAACACGTGTAGATTACGTCAAGGATACAAGAGCCCTAGGACTAATCCAAACATCTATAGCTGACACGATATTTTCGAAAATCAGAAATGAGGAGAAGGCAAAGTCAGCATGGGATCTGTTGAGAAGGGAATATAGAGGTGATGTGAAGGTAAGAGCTGTTAAGCTTTAGTCCTTAAGAAGGGATTTTGAGTACACTAGGATTAAATACAACGAATCCTTAAGTGTATATCTGTCTAGATTGTATGACATAGTGAGTCAGATGAAAACCTATGGGGAAGATATATCTGAAAAACTTCTAGCTCAGAAAATTCTCATAAGTTTAACAAAACCCTATGACTATATTGTTTCCATTATTGAGGAGACTAGGGATCTTGGTGCAATCATGGTAGATGACATAGTGGCTTCTATTAGGGCAGTTAATCAAAGATTAGAAATGCATGATGATGAGAGTGTTAGTATGGATAAGGCTTTCTCTGCAGTATCTGTAAACTCAAAAGGGTAGTGGAGTTCAAACCAAGGAAAATGGAAGAAGAATTACAAGAGTAACAGAACCTGGAGACCTAATCCTAGAAAGCCAAATGTACAGGGTAGTGATGAAGAAATGTCTGAATCCCGTATACCTAAGTGCAAGAGGTGTGAGAAACATCACTGGGGCTACTGCTAGTTCAAAGGGAAGAAGTGCTTCTAGTGTAACAAGCTAGGACACTTAGCCAGGGACTGTCCTACAAAGCAAGGTGAGGCCAATCCTAAACCAATAGCTCACCTAGCAAGAAATTTAGAAGAAAATGATGCAGTGATGTTCTATGCATGCAACACTACTACTGTAATCAAAGGGATAGGTGATTGGTATGTTGATAGTGCATGTAGCAATCATATGACTTCACATGAGTCATTGCTAATTAATGTGGACAGGTCCTTGGTAGCAAAAGTGAAATAGGAACAGGTGAATTGGTACAAGCCACAAGGAAGGGTACTTGGGAGATCAATATTAAGAGTGGGAAGAAGCAGATTCAGGAGGTTATGCTGGTTCCTGGTTTGGATGCAAACCTGTTGAGTGCTGGTCAGATGATTGAGCACGGGTATCATCTTATTTTTGGAAACAGAAGGGTTGAAATCTATGAAGATGAAGCTTTCACACAGAAGATTGCTTCAGTCCCTATGCTGGGAAACAGATGTTTCTCACTTTCCCTGGAACATGCCAATACAATGGCTAGGAAGGCCACAGTAGAAGGCAATGCTTGGCTATGGCACAAACGGTTTGGTCATCTTAACTACTCTAGTTTGATGACACTGCAATCACATGACATGGTGTGGGGAATGCCTAGACTAACAGAACACACAGAGGTATGTGAAGGATGCATAGTTGGAAAGCATCATGTGGAGAGTTTTGACAAAGGAAAAGCATGGAGAGCAACAAGTCCACTAGAGCTTATTCATACAAATGTCTGTGGCCCTATGCATAAAGAGACCATAAGAGGTAACAAGTATTTTGTCACATTCATAGATGATCTGTCTAGTATGTGTTGGATCTATTTCTTAGGGTACAAGTCAAGTGTCTTTAATGTATTCAAGAAATTTAAGGCCATGGTGGAATTACAAAATGGCTATAAGATCAAGAAATTGAGGAGTGACAGAGGGGGAAAATTCACATCCACTGAGTTTTTGGAATTTTGTGAAATGAGGGAATAGAGAGACAGTTGACTGTGGCCTACTCACCTTAGCAAAATGGAGTGGCTGAGAGGAAGAACATGACAATGGTCTAGATGGCCAAGTCCATGCTGCATGAAAAATAGATGCCTTATGAGTTTTCAGGTGAGGCAGTAAGTACTGTTGTGTACCTGCTCAACAGGTGTCCAACAAAGGCAGTAGAGGGAAAAACACCATTTGAGGTGTTTAGTGCTAGAAAGCTTGGAGTAAAGCACCTAAGGGTGTTTGGATCCATGTGTTATGTTCATGTTCCCACTCAGCTAAGGCAGAAGCTTGATGAGGCTTCCATCAAAGGAGTGTTTGTAGGTTATGGAACCTGTGAGAAAGGCTACAGGGTCTATAATTTGCAATCCAAGAAAGTGATGGTTTCAAGGAGTGTGGTTTTCAATGAAACAATAATGTAGAATTGGGGATCTAACAGTGAACTAAATGTGTCTGCTCCAGTTGGTTTTGAAATAGGGTCTGAGGAGTTAGGTGATGAAGATCAGATGTCTGACCAGCAGCAGATAGTACCTATGGATCCTAGAACTAGCCAAAGTACTACACCTAGTTCTACACCTGTTAAACTCAAAAGACTGAGTGATATCTATGCCAGGTGCCATATGTCCATCATTGAGCCTGAAAGTTATGAAGAGGGTGCAAAGGAGAAGACATGGAGGACTGCAATGGAAGCAGAGATAGATATGATTGAAAAAAATGCAACTTGGGATCTGGTGGATAGACCAAGTGACAAGCTTGTCATAGGGGTGAAATGGGTGTTCAAGATCAAGCTTAACTTGGATGGAACTATCCAGAAGTACAAGGATAGGCTGGTTGCAAAAGGATATGCCCAGAAACCTGGGATAGATTTCAATGAAACCTTTACACCAGCAACGCGACTTGACACTATCAGAACTCTTATAGCACTAGCTGCACAGAAGAGTTGGAAGCTATACCAACTAGATGTTAAGTCAGCTTTCCTCAATGGTAAGCTAGAAGAGAAAGTCTATGTTGAACAGCCAAAAGGGTTTGAGACTGAGTTAGAAGCAGGGAAGGTTTACAAACTGAAGAAGGCTCTTTATGGGTTGAAGCAAGCTCCTAGGGCCTGGTATGGGGAGATTGATGCTCACCTAATCAGATGTGGGCATCATAGAAGTCCTAGTGAGGCAACTCTATACATGAAGACAACAGAAGATGGAAGAACCTTGATTGTCTCAATCTATGTAGATGACATAGTGTACACGGGAAATTGTGATAAGTTAAAGGATGAATTCAAAGAGGAAATGATGCAGAAGTATGAAATGTCTGATCTGGGACTACTACAACACTTCCTAGGCATGATAGTGATCCAAACAGAGAAAGTTATCTTCATACATCAGAAGAAATATGCACAGACTCTCCTAGAGAAATTTGGAATGAAGGATTGCAAGCCATTGAGCACACCACTTGCAACCAATGACAGATTATGTAGAGGTGATGGATCAGAAGCTGTATATGAAGGTATCTATAGACAGATTGTTGGCAGTTTGCTTTACCTAACAACCACTAGACCAGATATCATGTTTGCTGCTATTTTACTGTCTAGGTACATGCATGGTCCCTCTAAAAAGCATTATGGAACTGAAAAAAGAGTGCTGAGATATGTTCAAGGGACATTGGATTCTGGGATAGAGTATGTGAAGGGAAAAAAGACCACTCTTGTAGGCTACTGTGATTCAGATTGGAGTGGGAGTCTAGATGACATGAAAAGTACCTCAGGATATGTTTTTTCCTTTGGTAGTGGTATCTTTTTATGGGCCTTTGTGAAACAACACACAGTGGCACTATCTACTGCAGAGGCAAAATATGTGAGTGCTAGTGAAACAACTACACAAGCCAAATAGTTCAGATTTGTCCTGGAAGATTTTGGGGAGGAACAAATGGGTCCTACTCCTATTCTATGTGACAATACCTTTGCAGTAGCTATGTCTAAAAACCCAATATTCCACCAGAAGACTGAACATATCCATAAAAGGTTCCATTTCATAAGAGATGCAATACAGGCTGGTGAAGTGGATCTGTTCTATTGTAGAACAGAGGAGAACTAGCAGATATCTTTATAAAGGCAATGGCTAAGGGAAGGTTCACTTATCTAAGGTGGATGCTAGGGGTCAAGTTAGTAAATAGCTTAGAGGGGAGTGTTGGACCCTAAGCTATATACTATACTTGAATACACTAAGTACAATGGTGGTGTCTTAGTGTGAGTAGGAAAAGTGTAAGCTGTGTGCAATGCAAGGTAGTTAAGGATCTAGCCAATTGAATGTGAGTGAGGTGGATTACTTGGAGGGAAAGTAGGGCTAGTTGTCATAAGCTTCTAGACTAAGTGAAGTGTCCTTATGTGATTAGTTGAGTGTGAAGTGTAACAACCAATCCTAACAGTTTGTAATTCACTAAAAGTAAAAGAATTCAATGAAGAATGCATGATGGATTAGTGAGAGAAGAATTGATCAAACAAATTTTCTCCAGCTTTGCTCTTAGACATTTCATCAAGCACATTGTGTGCATGAACTGTTCTCATTATTGCAAAACCAATAAAACAGTAAATTCCATCCAGAAATTCAAAAATACTAAACAAGATCTACATTCTAGCTATCACAGAATTCATTCTAGTCCAATCTGATTCAGCTAGTGTGTTCTGTGAGTTAAGTGAAGTACCTTACCTGAGCTAGAAGATATCACATTGTCGATCACCAATAGATATGTGTGTGAGGGCCGAGCAGTGAGTTCATGAGCAATTGAATTGGGGCTCTAACTTGTTGGGTTAGTGGATGGTATTTTTTGACATGGATGGGTCCTTACTAATTCAAGAAGGAAATTGAAGCCGAGCAGTCATGTGTGAGGGCGAGGCCAACCAACAGTCCATGTGATGAGCTTAGGGGGTGGAGTTCACAAATTTTGTTGGTGAATGGATCAGGAATGTGCCCAGATAGATTTTTGCTCTGGGAATCTCCATCTGCACATTGGGTGGGCTCTGCCTTCAAGTGTGTGTGTACACAGAGGTGCACGTAGAGTTGTCATCGAGGAGGAGTAGTCGCACTCCAGTCAACGAGTGGGTTGGATCCGATCGAGTTGGGGTGCATGCCAATCCTCAGAGACACTAGGCATAGAGACGACGTTGCTCTACTTAGGTCAGTTCTGGGCATGGAAACGATGTCGCACAACTCAATAAAAGAGACCTTATGTGTTATCTGATGATTGAGGAGGTGTGCTCATTTGGTGATGATAGATCGATGAAGTGGGGGTCGATGTTTGACCTGTTGATCTTGAATAGATGAATGTCTAATGATACTCATGTTCGTGACTAATTTGGTTAGCTTGACTATGACCGAGCAGTCCTGCCAAAGACAACCCAAGCCCTCAACTACCAGTGACCTATCTAAACAAGCTTAGCTTGAGACAAAGCATGTCGAGAACCATTTAGCCGATCCCATTTGTTTGGCCAATTCATATCTTAAGAATATAGACCGTTCTAACCTTTCAAACTAAGATCACATGTATACCTGATAGGCCAATCACATCTAGTTAGCCTATCGCTTGCTCGGCTAATCAAGTCAAATGGTAAACATGACTCAAGACTACACAAAATCGCGTGTCAGCTCTAGGGACAACAACATTTATCTCACATCAAAATATCCAATCATTGATAAATACGAGGGCACCTCCCTTCCAAAAGCTAATGACAATCTTGGCCCTATGCTGCCTAAATTACTATAGTACCATTCTTACTTAATCTTACTTAAGCATCAGACATTATTAGGCTGGCATCACACCGGTAAATCTTTGCTCTTACTTTCTCTCTGCAGGCCTTGCCACCACGAGAAGAACGACCGAAAGAGCTCAGCAAGACGAGTCTAAATTGATCCATTTCTTGTATCAACATCTCATATGCTTGTTTTCAATATGCCAACTAAATATGCAGGTAGTGCTAGTCAGCTAGTTTTGTGCAAGCTGTCCTCCATTGTTTTTAAAGTTTATGAACACGTGTCATCCGAAAGTGAAGAGGCGGTTCTAGTTCCTCTAACTTTTCCTTCTTTAATAAATGCATCTACCAATCTATTAAACCTTTTTTGCCTTAAGGTGTGGTGTGCCCCATATGTCTAGGTCAATGTTTATATACATTTGCTTACCAATTTGTTGATTGGCCAATAATGATCCATGTTTAGAAAAAATTTTGGGCCTAAGCCAAATTTATGAGTCTCAAGAGTGTATTTGTGACTTTAGACTTTGGCAGAGGAAGAAGGATATATTTCTTGGGCGATCAAAGTTGATGTTGCTGTAGGATGCTCAGTGTACTTAGGCTCGCGGGTTTTAGTACATATGAGGAAAAGAGGGAAATTAACATAGCTCTTGTTACGATTCCCACAGACAACGGCAAACTGTTGATGCATAAAATGTACCAACTTGAAATTAGAAAGACCACATCCACCTAATAACACAAGCATACACGTGGTTCACCCAAATCGAGTTACGTCCAAAGTGTTACCCCATTCTAATTATATAAGTATATTTTTTTATATATGATACAATAGACTTAGGTCCTTTTAGAGAAAGAAGGTAAATGTAGAGAGGGGTGAGAGCTCTAGTATCTAGAGAGAGTGTAATGGCACCACATAATACACATATGGCCCAAGACTCCTCATGACCTCTTGAACGCACCAAGAACCAATACAAAAAAATTAGACACAAACATTATATCAATTAAATTGGCAATTCTCCATAATAATAATAATTCTTACCAAAATCATTGATTTATTTGATATATATTAATGACTTAACGACTTCTAGCATTGTTGTTTTTACTGAGATGATACTAACATGATGATATAGAGAATGAACGATTCTGATTATGATATATGTACAAAAACAATATAATAAATTGATAGGGTGATATGAGAAGATAAGAAGTTTGGGCTTGTGACAGGACCCGTCCCAACTTGACTTTGATAATCGCGCCCGGTCCTGTTCCCGTCTGACAGGTCAACTGAATTCCCGAAACTACCCATCAGCACCTATTAGACAAGCGATGACTGTATTGATTTATGCTCATGTCTTTTCCTCTCGATCAGCCCCGATTCTCGTGCCAAGGACTGGAGGGTCATCAAAACAGAAAAGGTGTGAGTGGAAAAAAATAATATCATTTGAAAACATATTTCAAAAACGAATCATGTTCCCCTCTAATTATAAAACATATGAATCGCCGGCTTTCCAGCCAAATCACATGAATATCATCAAATCACATGAATATCATCAAATCCCGGCTCTCAAGCCAAACACATGTGAAAAGTACCAAAACCAGTACCAGTACGCAAAGAAATCAAAATCAACATCAAACCGCACAACTCAAGTGCACAATCAATCACACAATCGCATCCGCACTACGCGTAGGCCACCATCTAGCCACATTCTCGGGATCAGACATATCTGGGCCCAACCCTTGGGATCAGTCACATATGGGTGAACACATCCCCAAGATCAGATGCATCCAAGTGGTACATCCAGGCTCAATCGCATCCGAAAAGCCAGCTTACAGTAAAAACAACTCACAAAGCCAACCACCAGGCTTTCACATGGTTCTTGACTCAAAACCTAAGTCAAAGCATCATTTTTAAACCCGGGTTTAGCCCAAAAACCATCATTGCACTTTTCTCTTAAAATGTGCCCAAAAGACTGATTAAAATAATCATTAAATCCATAAATAATCATATCAAACCATCATGCAATCATTGCAAATCAAATCATACAATAAATCATGTAAAACATTTAACTATGCATGCATATCAGTTTATAAAACAAACGTCCACTCACACACCGTCCAAATCGCTTGATTCCAAGCTGCAAGCTTCTCCGTACTTTCCGAGAATCACAATTCCTGTCCAAAATAATTATTAAGGGTCACCAATTATTCCATAATAGCATATTAACATCCCCCAAAGTTTTCGAGAATTAAATACAAATTTAAAACATAACATAATCCTTCGGACCCTCGAAACAGTATCAAAATGGTGTCCGATCGGCTCAAAACTTGTACCAATAGGTTCATATCATCGAATACATGAAAAATTGTGTCGAACACTTCCCCAGAAGGTCAACCACGCGCCCTCACGAGCCGATTAAATGGGCTGCGCGTGAACTCACGCGCCGGTGAACAGTACCACTACTGTTCATCATCCCAACCCGATCGCCTGGTAAACGGGTCTGTAAACCCGCGACCTGACCCGATAAATTCTTCATCAATTCAATCTCAATTCCTTCATTTCTTTCACTGATTTTCATCTAACCAATCTTAATTAGGGATCTGTATTCTTATTTTCATGAAACAACATCTTAAACGGGTCGATTTCTAAATCGATGCCCGATCGGTTATAAGTCCAATTGTAACGAATTTCAGTCCAATTCATAAATCTAATCAACCAAAAAGTATCTTAAGGTCATTATAAACGTAAATTCAAAACCAATTTCAAGGTTTCTTACCTTCAATTAGATGAACCCAACCTCCACAATTCAAAGACGTCGCAAGTCGTGTTCTTGGTGTTTGTTCATCAATTTCCTTCGAATTCGATAATGGATAGACTCGTTCCTTCCTCCAGAAGCTTAATTCAAGCTTAGTTTGTCCAATTAACGTCTAGAAGTCAAATTCGAATTCTCAAGGTAGAAGAACACATTTTCGGTTTTCCTGGGGTATTTTCAGTTTCCTCTTCTTTTCTCTCTCTTTTCTTTTCTCTCACGATTTCACCCTCTCAATCCGCTCAGGTTCTCATGTTTTCAGCCTGAGGAATTTGGTTGTTGTCCTGAGATCAATTACCTATGGTTTGTGTTCATTCTCTGTTTATTACGAAGAGCACACATACGGTTATCTATCCCATATAACCTCACCTCATGCTAATGCCACTAATTAGCATTTACAATGTGACAGATGACAGGACCCGCCCCGATCCCACAGGGACCACAAAGGGGACGTGCCCTGCTCCCGTCTGACACCCAAAATTCATACCAATTTTAACCTCAAAACATCAAATGCATAAATAACCAAATTAAAGTTATACATCAAATCCGAATTAAACAGATGTCAGACAAGGGATGAAATCCAAAATTACAAGTTGCGAGCACGACTCTAAAATAAACCTGCGGGTAAACCACCCAACAGGTGTTCAGGTACGCAGAAGTAGATCTATGCCTCAACCTCAGGATCCTCCTCTACCTCGGTAGCACAGCCTGGAGGGGTTACCAAAACATTAAGAGTGAGTGGGCCGAAACTCAAGTTTATAAAACCGTTTAATAAGTAAAACATATAATTTACCCCTCCGTTTTCCAAACATGCATGCATCAGAATTTAAAACCATAAATCATATAATATGAATCATAAGACATGTAATAAAATCATAAGATAAATTTTAGCTACTGCACTATACGTTCCGATCCTGACATCCCAGATGCCTGACGTACCTGACGTCCAATAAGGTCACAGTCTCAAGGCTACGCGTGCCACTCGGGTCTCAATTTCGAGTCCAATCCCCGAACCCTGTCCGGGTACGGCATCTCAAATGCCTAGCGTCCTAGACGCTCGACTTCTCTGACGTCCAATAAGCAATCCTGCTCCTGAGTCATTTTACCGTCCGGTTCCTCCGTAGAATGACCCCTCGCAGGCAATGCGCTATGACCACTCCGGGGTACCACATCCGGAGGAGACAGTATCATAAGAATGGATCTATACAGTGCAGTACTAATAGGACCCACCCCGATTATCGTCTCGATAATCGGGAAGCATCCTGCTCCCGTCCGACAATCGAATCCAAAAGACTGGAAAACTAAATAATATTACATCACACCCATTGTCAGACCAGGGAGATTAAAAAAATACATCCGACTGGACGTCAAGTCCACAGTTTCACAGAGCATAATATTACAAAACAGGATAAAGAACAAATCCTACTCTGTGAACTAACTACTCCGCAACGGAAAACTTTATGCCTCCGCCTCTGGCTCGTCGCTTGCCCCCGCACTTGTACCACGACCTGGAAGGAATTTAAAACAACAAAGTGTGAGTGGACCGAAACATTAGTTTTACAGGAAAACAGTTTTCCGAAATCGGGTTCACCCTCCAGTTTTGTAACACGCATGCATAACCAAATATTCAAAAAAATCGCGTATTAAACCTTTGAAAACTCTTTTTCCGAAACACATGAAAAACGTTACAGAGAATCGTCATAACTCATGTAAAACAATTTAATATTACCAGAATCCAGAAACCGTCATTTTGAAACATCAATTGCACAAATCAAGAAAAAAAAAATAAGTCAATAATCACATTTAAGCCGTTGGATCCATCCGAGTCTTTAAAATCAATATCAGGCCTTCCCGGGATATCAACGAGTCTTTAAACTCAAAACAAGATCAATAGGCCTCCGGGGTATCACAATAACCGAGTCTTTAAACTCACGAGTCTTTAAACTCAATCCGGGTCTTTAAACCCAATTTTCGGGCCCGCCCCATTCATCAATAAATCGGGTCTTTAAACCCAAAACCAGATCCAGCAATCAACCGGGTCTTTAAACCCAAAACCGTTTCTAAACACAATAAACCAGGGTTCATCATAAACCGTTTTCCAACATCATTCCGAAATCATATCACGTCATAATAGGACTTATGTCCGAATTCACATGCAAATTCCAAAACATCAAATTCCCGAAATCACTTCACAATTATAATCAAAACATCATAAATCCGTAACATGCATAATCATATCCAGATACTTCATCAAAACATCATTCATGCATAAGCAAAAACTGTAACCTCGAAATGCGTGAAATACGATTAATATCTCGAAAAGCGTGAAAATACGTAAAACCGAAATATCATATCACCATCATAAAATCATATGCAAAACCATAAGATAAACAAGTAAAATAGTCATGCATGCCCAGTTTAGAAATCAAAAAGTCCACTCACGATTTTAGGACGCGTCAATCGCGTCCCGCGCGCTCCTCCGTAGCTTCGGAAATGTCCGGGCTTGTAAAAACGTATAAGGAGGGTTACAAACATCCCAAAATAACGCGTAGGATTTTTCCTAATTTTCCCGGATTTTTCGGCGAAAATAAACTTAGAGACTTAACCTTCCGGACTCCCGAAATTATCCCGAATGACTCCCGATCCACTCGAACTCTAAAGATAAAATGTTAATTAAACTGAAAGGATTAAATCTCATGTTGACCGTGATCGGAGTTAACATCACACGCACCGTCACGCACCGCCCAAAGTGGCTGCGCGTGAAGGCCACGCGCCAAGCTACAGTACCTTCGTCCTTACCCGGATAGACTGATAAACGGGTCTATTACCCGCGACTCAACCCGACCAGTTCAAGCTCAATTCTCAATCAATTCCTCTCATTTTCAATCCTATTATCTTCTCTAATCCGTTAATTTTAGGTCTGTATTGATGATTAACCTCGACTAACACCAAAACGACCCAACTCAAGCTCAAACAGTCGATCAAGTCGACGTCTGGAACTCACCCTACGCGGTTCCATTTCCAAATTAACTTCACCAGTAGCTTAAGGGGACTTATACGAACACGATAGCACAAACAATTGAACTCGCTGTTACCTGGAAGTCGTCGTCCTCAAGCTCGACAATTCTCAGAACTAGGGAACTCAGTTCTTGGCCAATTCGTGAGTGACGTCCTTCGAAATCGATGTGGTTGGTTTCCTTTTGCTCCCAGAAGACTAGAACGGCCCTTAGTTTAGCTCGAATGTCCCCACGATTTGATCTTCGATTTTTCCCTCCACTAGTTTTTCCTTCGAACTGGAACTTGGGTTCCTGGGCAAAACGGGCTCCAATCTCTACAACTCTAGCACCGTCGTGTTTCTGTCACTCCCAGAAGTCTCCCTATGTGTTTAGTTTTGCCTCAAAGCCCGTAGGAATTAAACTCTGAGTTTCCCCCCAAAAACCCGAAACTGTTTCCTCGCGGTTTCTCTCAATCTCTCTCAGTCTCTCCTCAGCAGAATGATCCCCAAATGAGCTCCCAGACTCAAAGGCAATCAGATAATCGATCAAAGCGGCCAGCAACCCGTGGGAGACCAACTGATTCCTCTATGAAAAGTGATTCCCGCACGCTGAAGCCATGGCCATTTTCTAATCTCTCCCGTGCACTGAGCACTGACCGGTCGTCCATGTGTGCCTCCCACTGCCTCGATTCTCAAAAACAAAACCCACTCACCAGTCCACTAAGCTATAAACAATTTGAACGCACAAAACACCACGGCACGGCCGTGTGCTCTGTTTTTCACGGTGGTGCTACAGTAACCGCCGTGAAATGACCAAAATGCCCCTCTGTGCAATAATTACCAAATTGCCCTACAACTTCTGTGACCCGTAACTCGGTCACCCGACGTCCGTTTCACGCGTGCCACCTGTCGTAGTACTCAGGGCGTCGAGACGAACATAACGGTCTGCGAGTCATAAGGATATCAATTGTCAAACAAAAAGTCATCTTTTTCCCCTTATAACGCCCAAATTATGATAATGCCCCTGAGCTTCCGAACGTCCTAACTTTCACCCTGATCGTCTGAATCGGACGTGCCACCTGTCTATGAACTCGTGACGTCCCGAACTACGTTACGGTCATCACTCAACGTCTGTTCGACCCTCCAATCAAAAAGTCAACAATTTGACCATACGAATCACAAGGGTAAGAACGTCATTTTATTCAATATTTTACAATATTACATTTTCAGAATGTCCAGGGCGTTACAATCTCCCCCCTTAAGAAATTTCATCCCGAAATTTCAAGGAAACAAATAGGGAAACTGTTCTCGCATCTGCGCCTCGGGTTCCCATGAAGCTTCCTCCACATTCTGGTTCCTCCAAAGGACCTTTACCAGAGGAACGGTCTTCCGACGTAGCACCTTATCCTTCCTATCCAAAATCTGCACTGGCTGTTCCTCAAAGCTCAAGTCTTCTCGGAGTTCAATGGGTTGTTCCTCCAGTACATGAGATGCGTCAAACACATATTTCCGCAACATCGACACATGAAAAACATCGTGGACCCTCGAAAGTTCTGGCGGTAGTGCTAACCGGTAGGCCACCGGGCCAATCCTCTCGGTAATCTCATACGGTCCGATATAACAAGGGCTCAACTTCCCTCGCCTGCCGAATCTCACCACACCTTTCCAAGGGGACAGTTTCAGAAATACCCGATCTCCGACCGCAAACTCAAGATCTCTAATCCGATGGTCCACATAGCTCTTTTGTCTGTCTTGGGCTGCCTTGAGCCTATCCCTGATGAGTTTGACCTTCTCGGTTGTCAATTCCACCAACTCGGATTTATTCAGTTTCCTTTCACCCACATTCGTCCAACACACGGGGTTCTACATTGTCGTCCGTACAAGGCTTCGTAAGGAGCCATCCCAATGCTCGCCTGATAGATGTTATTGTAGGCAAATTCCATCAAGGCTAGATGTGATTCCCAAGTGTCCTGAAATTGCAAAACGCAGGCTCGCATCATATCCTCCAATGTCTGGATGGTCCACTCAGACTGGCCGTCAGTCTGAGGATGAAATGCAGTACTGAAACGGAGTTTCGTCCCAAAGGCTTCCTGTAGACTTTGCCAAAACCGAGAAGTAAACCTCGGGTCTCTGTCAGAAACTATTGATTCTGGAGTATCGTGCAAATGGATGATTTCATCGATAAACAACTGAGCCAACTGTGTCATTCTGAAGTTCTCTCGCACCGGTAAGAAATGAGCTGATTTCGTAAACCTGACCACAATCACCCAAACTCCATCGTGACCTCTGGGTGTCCTAGGAAGTCCAAACACAAAATCCATCGTTAAGTGATCCCATTTCCATTCCGGGATAGGTAATGGTTGCAAGGCTCCATAAGGTCGTTGTCTCTCAGCCTTCACTTGCTGGAAAATCAGACACCTGCTGACAAACTAGGCAATCTCCGGTTTCATACCAGGCCACCAGTAGTGCTCTCGCAAGGTATGATACATCTTGGTCCCACCAGGATGCATCGCGTAGGCCGAACTATGAGCCTCGTCCAAGATCTCCTTCTTCAGCGCCTCAACGTCGGGCACGCACAACCGTCCTTCTTTTAGCAAAGCTCCATCCTCCCTGACTGTGAAATCTAGCCGCTCACCGGCTTCCACTTCAATCCGAAGTACACACGAGACAGGATCTTGAGATTGAGCCTCAACGATCCGATCGATTAAGAGTGGTCTCACATGAAAATTGGCCAGCAAGACACCTTGGCCATCCAATCTCAAATCAATGCTAGTTTTGCGGAGTTCAACCAAAAGTGGTAAATGAACCGTCCGTAGATGTGCTACAGAATGCGTTGACTTCCGGCTTAGAGCATCAGCCACCACATTGGCTTTTCCCGGGTGGTACTCAATCGTGCAATCATAATCATTAATTAGCTCTAGCCATCGTCGTTGCCTCACATTTAACTCCTTCTGAGTGAACAAGTACTTCAGGCTTTTGTGATCGGTGAACATTCTGCAAGTCGCACCATACAGGTGATGTCTCCAAATTTTCAACGCATGCACAACAGCAGCTGACTCCAAGTCGTGCGTCGGATAATTGCGCTCATGCGGTTTCAACTGGCGCGAAGCATAGGCAATCACTTTCCCATGCTGCATTAGCACACATCCCAAACCCTGTAAGGATGCATCACTGTACACCTCGAATTCTCCGCTGTCGTCTGGAAGGGTCAGTATAGGAGAAGATGTCAACCTTTCCTTTAGCTCCCGAAAACTACGCTCACAATCGTCATCCCACTCAAACTTGACTCCCTTCCGCGTCAGTCGTGTCAACGGGGCAGCAATGGTAGAGAAACCCTCTACAAACCTCCTGTAGTAACCAGCCAAGCCCAAGAAACTTCTGACTTCAGTGACGGTCCTCGGTTGTTCCCACTTCGCCACTGCCTCAATTTTCTGAGAATCCACACTGATCCCGTCTGTTGAGATCACATGCCCCAAGAAACTCACGCTCGTCAAACAAAACTGACACTTGCTGAGCTTTGCATACAACTGGTTTTCCCTCAAGGTACCCAGTACCATCCTTAAGTGCTCCTCGTTCGCTTCCGCACTCCTCGAGTAGACTAGGATATCGTCAATGAACACGATGACAAAGCGAACCAAGTAAGGCTGCAACACTCGGTTCATCAAATCTATAAATGCTGCGGGTGCGTTGGTCAAACCAAACGGCATCACAAGGAACTCATAATGACCATAACGGGTCCTAAAGGCTGTCTTGGGTACATCCTCATCCTTAACCCGCAACTGATGATACCCAAAACGAAGATCAATTTTGGAGAAGTACTGCGCTCCTCGCAGCTGATCGAACAAATCATCGATCCGAGGCAATGGGTATTTGTTCCTGACTGTTACTTTATTCAGTTGCCTGTAATCGATGCAGAGTCTCAAACTCCCATCCTTTTTCCGCACAAACAACACCGGGGCTCCCCATGGGGATACACTCGGTCGAATAAACCCCATCTCAAGTAATTCTTGCAACTGCGCCTTCAGTTTTTTCAACTCAGCTGGCGCCATACGATACGGAGTCTGAGAGATAGGTTGCGTACCTGGAACCAGATCAATAGTGAACTCGACATCTCGATGCGGTGGCAATCCCGGTAGATCCTCCGGAAAGACATCCGGGAACTCCCGTACTATCGGTATATCCTCCACCCTCAATGGTGCAGCTCGTGAGTCCATCACTTGAGCTAAGTATCCCTGACACCCCTTCCTCAACAACTTACTTGCCTTCAGGGCTGAAATCACTCCGACAGGAGTTGCTCGTTGTATTCCCTGAAAGGTGGTTTCCGGTAACCCCGGGCTCCGAAAAGTAACCTTCTTATCGACACATTCGATAGAAGCATGATGGAGCGTCAACCAATCCATTCCAAAAATGACATCAAAGTTATGCAAGTCCAAGAGTATCAAATCTGCTACCAAACCAACATCACCTACCATTACGGGACACTCCCACAACACTTGATTTACCACAAACACATCTCAGGTGGGCGTACTCACACCCAAGTCACAGTCCATTGCGAACACCTCTCTACCCGCCAACAATTCACAGTCCCGTGATATAAATGAATGAGTAGCTCCAGGATCAATTAAAGCACAAACATCATGCCCAAAGATCGTGAGTGTACCTGTCACAACACCAGGTGCTGCCCTGGCCTCCTGCTGCGTAACAGCAAAAACCCGGGCCTGTGGTCCAGTTGCTCGCCCACGGCCCCGGCCCCTCTGTCCATTAGCCGCTCCAGCACCACCTCCTCTAGTACTCCCAGTTCAAGAAACTGCAGCTGTGCTCCGTCCCTGCTCTGCTCCACCCCGACCTGCGCCACCACCTTGTGGCAAAGATGGACACTCCCTCTGATAGTGGCCCCGCTCGCCACAGAAGAAACAGATAACACTGGAAGCATCGCGAGCAAAACCACCACTCTACCGTCCTGTGGAAGCAACCGAAGTCGCGCTCGCCTGCGGAGCAGTCTGCGCCCTAGGCGCTCGGAATCCGGGACTCTGATAGTTACCAGGCCTGCCATAACGATCATTTCCTGCAGATGAGGCTACACCATAACGTCCTTTCTTTGGGGCTTTCTGACCATACGATCCAGGATATGAACGTTCTCGACGTTGTCCACCACCAGATTACTGTGGACGTGTCTTGAGACTGGCCTCAACCCGCACTGCGGCATCTGACAACTCCCTGAGAGTGGTAAAAGCTCCGGCCGTCACAATGGCCCGTATCTCACCTCGTAAGCCAAGCTCAAACCTACGACATTTCTCAGCCTCAGTAGATACAAAGGTAGGCGCAAAACGGGCTAGCATATGAAATTTCTGCATATACTCAGCTACATACATGCTCCCTTACTGGAGCTGCAGAAACTCGGTCTCCCTAGCATCACGGAATGAACGAGGATAATACTGATCCAGAAACCGTTCACGAAAGGTCTCCCAAGTCACTGTACGGGCATCCCAACCTGACAACTCCAGAGTGTACCACCACTCATAAGCAGATCCATCAAGCAAAAAGGTGGCCAATACAACTCGCTCCTCTGGAGGACAGTGCATCACAGCAAAAATCCGCTCGAACCGAGAAATCCAACGGTGAGCATCCTCGGGATCCGCTCCACCACAAAACACCGTAGCCCCAAGACGCTGGGCTCGTTCGATCGAGGCACTCTCGGCATCACCATCAGGTCGTGGAGGGGGTTCGCGTCGCTGAGGCATGGTCGATCGTCCTTCTCTGAAAGAGGCATAAGTTAGTACAATCATCAAGGCACACCCGAGTGCCAGACACGAATCGTAAACCTAGGCTCTGACACCAATTGACAGGACCCACCCCGATTATCGCCTCGATAATCGGGAAGCATCCTGCTCCCGTCTGACAATCGAATCCAAAAGACTGAAAAACTAAATAATATTACATCACACCCATTGTCAGACCAGGGAGATTAAACAAATACATCCGACTGGACGTCAAGTCCACAGTTTCACAGAGCATAATATTACAAAACAGGATAAAGAACAAATCCTACTCTGTGAACTAACTACTCCGCAACGGAAAACTTTATGCCTCCGCCTCTGGCTCGGCGCTTGCCCCCGCACTTGTACCACGACCTGGAGGGAATTTAAAACAACAAAGTGTGAGTGGACCGAAACATCAGTTTTACAGGAAAACAGTTTTCCGAAATCGGGTTCGCCATCCAGTTTTGTAACACGTATGCATAACCAAATATTCAAAAAAATCGCGTATTAAACCTTTGAAAACTCTTTTTCCGAAACACATGAAAACCGTTACAGAGAATTGTCATAACTCATGTAAAACAATTTAATATTACCAGAATCCAGAAACCGTCATTTTGAAACATCAATTGCACAAATCAAGGAAAAAAAATAAGTCAATAATCACAATTAAGCCGTTGGATCCATCAGAGTCTTTAAACTCAATATCAGGCCTTCCCGTGATATCAACGAGTCTTTAAACTCAAAACATGATCAATAGGCCTCGGGGGTATCACAATAACTGAGTCTTTAAACTTACGAGTCTTTAAACTCAATCCGGGTCTTTAAACCCAATTTTCAGGCCCGCCCCCGTCATCAATAAATCGGGTCTTTAAACCCAAAACCAGATCCAACAATCAACCGGGTCTTTAAACCCAAAACCGTTTCTAAACACAATAAACCAGGGTTCATCATAAACCGTTTTCCAACATCATTCCAAAATCATATCACGTCATAATAGGACTTATGTCTGAATTCACATGCAAATTCCAAAACATGAAATTCCCGAAATCACTTCACAATTATAATCAAAACATCATAAATCTGTAACATGCATAATCATATCCAGATACTTCATCAAAACATCATTCATGCATAAGCAAAAACCGTAACCTCGAAATGCGTGAAATACGATGAATATCTCGAAAAGCGTGAAAATACGTAAAACTGAAATATCATATCACCATCATAAAATCATATGCAAAACCATAAGATAAACAAGTAAAATAGTCATGTATGCCCAGTTTAGAAATCAAAAAGTCCACTCACGATTTTAGGACGCGTCAATCGCGTCCCGCGCGCTCCTCCGTAGCTTCGGAAATGTCCGGGCTTGTAAAAACGTATAAGGAGGGTTACAAACATCCCAAAATAACGCGTAGGATTTTTCCTAATTTTCCCGGATTTTTCGGCGAAAATAAACTTAGAGACTTAACCTTCCGGACTCCCGAAATTATCCCGAATGACTCCCGATCCACTCGAACTCTAAAGATAAAATGTTAATTAAACTGAAAGGATTAAATCTCATGTTGACCGTGATCGGAGTTAACATCACACGCACCGTCACGCGCCGCCCAAAGTGGCTGCGCGTGAAGGCCACGCGCCAAGCTACAGTACCTTCGTCCTTACTCGGATAGACTGATAAACGGGTCTATTACCCGCGACTCAACCCGACCAGTTCAAGCTCAATTCTCAATCAATTCCTCTCGTTTTCAATCCTATTATCTTCTCTAATCCGTTAATTTTAGGTCTGTATTGATGATTAACCTCGACTAACACCAAAACGACCCAACTCAAGCTCAAACAGTCGATCAAGTCGACGTCTGGAACTCACCCTATGCGGTTCCATTTCCAAATTAACTTCACCAGTAGCTTAAGGGGACTTATACGAACACGATAGCACAAACAATTGAACTCGCCGTTACCAGGAAGTCGTCGTCCTCAAGCTCGACAATTCTCAGAACTAGGGAACTCAGTTCTTGGCCAATTCGTGAGTGACGTCCTTCGAAATCGATGTGGTTGGTTTCCTTTTGCTCCCAGAAGACTAGAACGGCCCTTAGTTTAGCTCGAATGTCCCCACGATTTGATCTTCGAATTTTCCCTCCACTAGTTTTTCCTTCGAACTGGAACTTGGGTTCCCGGGCAAAACGGGCTCCAATCTCTACAACTCTAGCACCGTCGTGCTTCTGTCACTCCCAGAAGTCTCCCTATGTGTTTAGTTTTGCCTCAAAGCCCGTAGGAATTGAACTCTGAGTTTCCCTCCAAAAACCCGAAACTGTTTCCTCGCGGTTTCACTCAATCTCTCTCAGTCTCTCCTCAGCAGAATGATCCCCAAATGAGCTCCCAGACTCAAAGGCAATCAGATAATCGATCAAAGCGGCCAGCAACCCGTGGGAGACCAACTGATTCCGCTCTGAAAATTGTTTCCCGCACGCTGAAGCCATGGCCATTTTCTAATCTCTCCCGTGCACTGAGCACTGATCGGTCGTCCTAGTGTGCCTCCCACTACCTCAATTCTCAAAAACAAAACCCACTCACCAGTCCACTAAGCTATAAACAATTTGAATGCACAAAACACCACTGCACGGCCTTGTGCTCTGTTTTTCACGGTGGTGCTACAGTAACCGCCGTGAAATGACCAAAATGCCCCTCTGTGCAATAATTACCAAATTGCCCTCCAACTTCTGTGACCCGTAACTCGGTCACCCGATGTCCGTTTCACGCGTGCCGCCTGTCGTAGTACTCAGGGCGTCGAGACGAACATAACGGTCTTCGAGTCATAAGGATATCAATTGTCAAACAAAAAGTCAACTTTTTCCCCTTATAACGCCCAAATTACGATAATGCCCCTGAGCTTCCGAAAGTCATAACTTTCACCCTGATCGTCCGAATCGGAGGTGCCACCTGTCTATGAACTCGTGACGTCCCGAACTACATCACGGTCATCACTCAACGTCCGTTCGACCCTTCAATAAAAAAGTCAACAATTTGACCATACGAATCACAAGGGTAAGAATGTCATTTTATTCAATATTTTACAATATTACATTTTCAGAATGTCCGGGGTGTTACAAGTACCAAATACATTTTATTGATATCCACATGCAAAACATATATATACATAGATAAAATCCAAACTGATCTTTAAGTTTCATCAGACGGGTCTCAAGCCCAAATACCGTGAAACGTGCCATAACCATAATTTTAATATCATCAAAATCGTTTCTTGATTCCAACATGTGAACATTTAAGTAAATCGGAAAACATTTAAGCATGCAAGGGTTTAATGAAATCGGGCCCACTCACAGTACGATCCAGCGGTGAACCTGCGCGTACGAACTTGTACCGGGATTATCGTACAATTCATGTCAGTCCAAATCACACGGAAAGGTCACTACAAATCTTAAACATTTATCCAAAAATTCCGAAACAGAAACCGGCTCGGGGAAACCGTCCAACACGTTTCTCGAGACAACCGGCCCTAAACTGACCCATCAAAACTATCTCAGATCAACATGGTTAATTCACCCAAAATGTTCAGAATGATGAGAGGAATAAAAGTCATGTTGATCGTGATCAGAGATAAGGCTCAACGCGCCCTCACGCTCCCCAAAGTGGCTGCGCGTGAAATTCACGCGCTTGACACTGTAGCTACAGTGTCACCACCTTCACCCGTTTTTCTGTAATACGGGCCCGCCACCCGCGGCTTGACTCGGTTGATTACCCATCAATTCCTACTCGATTTCAATCCAATTTGTTCCTAACATGTTTATTATTCTTCCAATTTAAGTTCTGTGACATTAATTTGCCTCGACAAGTCCTTTAACTGGCCATTCGACCCGTGATCAACCAAACGGGTTGATCGTCCCAACTCACTGGTTTCCAAACCATAAACAAATTAACCTTCCAGGAAGCATCAAAGGACTAAAACGAACTAAAATGAATGATCAATTGTGTAACGACCCGTCCCGAATTCCGGGATTAGTTTAGTGACTAATCTCGATTAGTGAGGTTGAACGGTGCTTAGTAGGGCGGAATCGGACAAATTGTGCAAAATGACTGTTTTGCCCCTGGTCGTGGGCAAAATGTTGACTTTTTGATCGGGCGGTCAAACGGACTTTGACCGATGACCGTGACGCAGTTCGGGACGTCACGAGTTCATAGACAGGTGGCACGTTCGATTCCGACATTCGTAGAGAAAGTTATGAGGTTCGGAAGTTGAGGGGTATTTTGGTAATTTTGGCTTATTAGGGGCCAAATGTTGACTTTTTGACCGGGAGGTCCAATGGACGAGGGCCAAGGACCGTTACGTAGGTCTCGTCGATACGAATCCAACGACAGGCAGCATGCCGAAATCGGAGATTCGACGACGAAGTTATGGTCAAGGACGTAAAACGCGATTAACCGAGACTCGGAATAAAATAATAATATAATAATAAAATCTGATTACTTTAATCCAAACCAATCTGGACCCTTGATGAGTGACACATGTCATCATCCCCTTCATTCCCTAAATCAGGGATCTTTGCTGGCCATTTGGGTTAATTAATTATTCCCTCTCCTCAAATCCTCACCCTTCATTTTATATGGAGACTGAATCTGGGCCGTTGATCTCATTCCTTCTCTCTTTATTTGATCAGACCACACATTCCTCTCATTTTCATTCTCCCTCAAAACCGTGAGCACGGTTTCCTTCCAAGAACAAACACATCACCACATCTCAGCCTCAACCCATGCACCAGACACGTCCAGACAAACCCTAGCCACCTCCAAACGACGGCCACCGCCTCACGGCCGCCTTGCACGGCCGGGAAAACTCCCAGACCCGAGAGGAACCCGATCGGCCCAAAATCGTCCAACCATCCAAACCTTCATATCTGGGCTCGAACAAACGCAGGGATCGGTAAACTGGAACCTTAGGATGACTCAGACCACGACTGGACGGGCCACGGCGGCGACACGGCGGCGGTAAGTTCAGAAACCCGTGAAGACCCGATTTACTTCCCTGTTTCGAAACGTCCATTTTTGACGTTATGATTGTTTGGTTGTTTTTGAGACATGTCCTAGGAACCTAGACGATCATTTTGGACCATGAACCACGGCTGGAAGCTTGGCGACTCGCCGGAGAAGACGAACCAGAGCCGACAACAACTTTCCCGTCGAGTTTCAGGTGGTTAATTCAACCTAACAATTAGTTCGGATGTCACAGAACCATAGAACATGATTAGACAAATTCATAGGAACAAATCCCATCGATTATGGTGGTCGGGTTGTTGAGAACTGATCGGGTCGAGCCGTGGGTCTGCGGTGACCCGGTTCTCAGACCCGGTTACTGTAGCTGATGACGTCATCATGCTGACGTCAGCAGTGACGTCATGATGACGTCATCATGTCAGAAAACTGTCAGACCAGGGACCAATGGGCTGTTGACACGTGTCCTCTGACACTGTCAGTGATGATGTCATGCTGACGTCAGCAGTGACGTCATGCTGACGTCATCATTACTGTAGCATCGTTGACCAGAGTTTGACCTGGCGCGTGGGGGCGCGTGAAGGGTAATTTGGGAAAACTTCCGACACAACTTTTAATCTATTCGATGTAACGAACATTTTGGGATTGGTTTCGTGTCGATCAGACACCGTTTCAATGTTGTTCGGGACGTCCGAAGGTTTTAAATCAAGTTTAAAAATAGTTAAAAATTCAGGAAAATTACGGGACTTTAATAGGATGTTAATGTGGAGGTTAGTGACCCTCTAGTGTGATTTGGACAGAATTGGGAGTCCCGATGATAGTGGTGAGGCCCGAAAAGGCCTATGGAACGCGTATCGAGGCATACGGTTAAACGGTCTGTGAGTAGACATTGGTTTTCTAAATTCTATGCATGCCTAAATGTGTTATATGTTTTATATGCATGATTTCTATGATGGTATTTGTGAATATTGATTTCGGGTATGTTGCACGTATTTCGAGGTGTTTTCCGTATTTCACGTATATCGAGATTTTCGTGCTTGTGGTTTAATGAATAATATGGTAAAACGGTTTTGAAATTGAAAAGATGAACTTGGGCATGAGACCCGTCTGGATTGATTATGCACGGTTTTGAGTCATGTATATGTATATGGACTTTGATACTTATCTTTATTACTGCACTGTATATATCTACCCTAGGATACTGTCTCCTCCGGATGTAGGTACCCCGGAGTGGTCACGGTGCATTGCCTGCGAGGAGTCATTCTACGGAGGGACCGGACGGTAGAGTGACTCAGGGGCAGGATTGCTACTATTGGACGTCTGGGACGTCAGGCATCTAGAATGCCATACTCGGACTGGGTTTCGAGATTTAGACTCGGGATTGAGACCCCGGGTGGCACGCGTAGCCTTGGAACTGTGACCTTATTGGGCGTCTGGGACGTTGGACATCTGGGATGTTCGGGGTTGGGATGTATAGTGCAGTGACTGAGATTATTTTGTGTTGATATTATTCTGCTTATAATTATATGATTTTATGGCTGTTGATACCGATGCATGCTTTTGGAAAACGGAGGGGGAAATCTATATGGGATTCAAGCAAAAGTATTTATTTATCTTGAGTATGATTTATGGCACGTGTTACGATGTTTTGGGCTGGGTCCCCACACTTGGTTTTGAATTCACTGTTTTGGGCTAAGGCCCTAATGGCTCGGTTGAGCAAATGTTTTAGTTACTGGTTTTCGTGGCATGCATATGTTTTTATGGAGGGCATAAATGGCTTATAACTGTGTTTAACAAACTTGTTTATTTTCGTCCACTCACAGCTTTTGGTTTTAATGCCCTTCAGGTTGATCACGGATGTGACTGCAGCAGAGACTGGGGATATCGCATACCTCCTCCATCGATCCTTGCGCACTCTGGATGCCCGTTTGGGCAATGACTCCTGGTTATCCCTGTCTAACACCCCTTGTTGGACGGGAGCAGGGCATATTCCATGATAATCCCGGGTGATTTGGGATGGGTCCTGTCAAATTGGGCCTGAAAGTACCTGGAGGTTGTCGTCCCAAGTTCTGCAACTTCTCTGAAAACGGCAGCCTCCGTCCCAGCTCAACCGTGGCTGATTCCCTTCGAACTCGACGTGGTTGAGTTCCTGATGTTCCCAGAAGACTAAACCAAGTCTTGGTTTGGTCCAAAAAGCACCAGAAATTAAATTCCGAAATTCCCTCTAATTTTCCAGAAACTGAATTCTCTGGTTTTCCTCTCAAGCTCACTGTCCTCTCCTCAACAGATTGTAGTACACACTATGCCTACTCTGTTTAAACAAACTGAGCCGTCCAACAGCTCGTGGAAACCCAGCCTGGCCACTGAGAAAGTTTCCCGAAATGCTTCGAATCTTCAATTAACAAATTAACCGTGCAGTTGGATGAATCAGACCATGTTTGATGCTTCCAAAAGGTTTAAACAATCAATACTTTCCAGCACACACACCAGCATAAACAATTCGCACTCAGAACCACCAAACATGGTGGTGCCGCCCATGTCCCCCGCGGTTGCTACAGTAATCAGGGCGAAATGACCAAAATGCCCCTGGTTCAATAATTACCAAACTGCCCCTGGCTTTCTAGACCCGTAACTCAGCCATACGAAGTCCGATTTCGGCGTGCCGCCTGTCTACGGACTCAGGGCGTCGAGACCTACCTAAAGGTCCTCGAATCGTGTGAAAATTAGTTGTCAAACGAAAAGTCAACATTTTCGCCCCTATCGTCCAAATTACGATAACGCCCCTGAACTTCCGATAGTCATAACTTTTACCCTGATCGTCCGCATTGGACATGCCACCTGTCTATGGACTCGTGACGTCCCAAACTACGTCACGGTCATTGGTCAAAGTCCATTTGACCCCCAAATCAAAAAATCAACAATTTGGCCATACCAATCACAAGGGTAAAAACGTCAATTCATACATTAAATTACATTTTTATAATCCTCGAATTTCCGGAGTGTTACAACAAATGTCACTGCATGACCCAAGTGACTCACCACTGTGGTTGAATCATCCAATGGACAGCCGTCCAGCCCAAAATTACTAGTTTACCTTTTCCTCGTAAAATTACCATAATCCCCTTGGCCGTTCTAGACCTATAACTAGTCCGTACAAACTACAATTTCTGCGTGCCGCCTGTCTACGAACTCAGTGTCTCGAGACCTACGCACTGGTCTTTGCAAAATGTGCAAAAAGTATTCCAAACCAAAAGTCAACTTAACCACCACATTTACAAGGGTAAAAACGTCATTTCACATTTCAATTTCCAAATTTGCATTTCTCGAATTTCAGGGGCATCACAGCATGTGTTTAGTCTCATTATATTTTTTTCTTGTATAAACACCACATGGAAAGAATTTAAAATTTAATATTCATATTTTATTGATAAAAAAATTTGATATTCATTTTAAATGTTGAAAGACGCTAAACCAGTTAATCTAAAATAATTTTAAAAAGTGGCCCAAGGAGCCTAAAGCTCCAAGACAATGCAAAACCATTGGAGAACTCAAATGGTGAATGTTGATGCAATAAATGGACCACCTTAGTCGATGAAGACATGCACGTACCCAAGACACAATCATGTACGTGGTTCACCTAAATTGGGCTATGTCTAGAGTGTTGCTATATTCTCATTGATAATATAAGTGTTTGTACATGATACAAGATCCTATAAGCCTTTAGAGAGAGAGAGATGATGTAAAGAGAAGGGAGAGCTTATATATTTAGAAAGAGAGAGAGAGAGAGAGAGAGAGAGAGAGAGAGGTCTCTAGAGAGAGTTGATCCCTCAAATGAGGGTGGGGGCTCCCTATTTATAGGCAATATCTAGGTTTAGGTTATGGGCTATGATGGTGGGCCTTAGGAGTGAGTCTTGTTGATGGGCCTAGTCCAGGTGGACTTCCATGTCGTGATGGGCCTTGATGGTGGGCCGAGCTAGTTTGAGTGATCCTCTGGGTCTGTTCTAGCTGGTCGAGGACTTGTAAGTCAGGCTGATACATATCAACGGGTCTTGGGGTATTCCTCCAAGAATTTTCCGACCGGAGCAAGCTTCCCTAAGGAAGTAAACTCGGGCGTCTGATCGGTAGCTACGTATAGTATTTTCCAATTAGAGCATGCTTCGCGAAAGAAGTCGAGTAATGCATTCGATCAGTAGCTACTGATAAGGTTTGCCGATCGAAGCTTTCTTTTTGGAGGCAGTCGAGTAATATATCTGATCAGTAGCTACTGATAGCATTTACCAATCAGGGCTTGCTTCCCTGAGGAAGTAAACTCGTGCATCCGATTAGTAGCTATTGATAGTGTTTGTCGATAGAAGCATGCTTCCATAAGGATGTAAACTCGTGCGTCTGATCGATAGCTACTGATTACGTTTACCAATTGGAGCATGCTTCCTAAAGGAAGTCGAGTAATGCATTCAATCAGTAGCTACTAATATTGTTTTCCGATCAGAGCATGCTTCCCTGAGGAAGTAAACTCATGCGTCCAATTGGTAGCTACTAATAGCATTTATCGATTAGAGCATGCTTCCTAGTGGAAGTTGAGTAATACATCCAATTGGTATCCACTGCTAGCGTTTTCCGATCGAAGAATGGTTTCCTGTGGAAGTAAACTCTTGCTTCCGATCGGTAGCTATTGATAGCATTTTCCGATTAGAGCATGCTTTCCAGAGGAAGTCAAGTAATGTGTCTGATCAGTAGCTATTAATAGCATTTGGCGATCGGAGCATGCTTTCCTAAGGAAGTAAACTTGTGCATCCGATCAGTAGCTACTGATAGCATTTTCCAATCAGAGTATTCCTTCAGGAGGAAGTTGAGTAATGAATTCGATCAGTAGCTACTGATAGCGTTTTCCGATCAGAGCATGTTTTCCGCAGGAAGTCCCCAAAGTTCTTGACTGAGGTGGATTTCCTCGAGGGAGGATTTGTAATAAGAGTGCACTGATTGAGCAACCTCTTTGTTTACCAATCCATACAGTGTGCTATGTCTAGTCCCTTATGTCCTAGGTTGAGGTAGGATGCTGAGAGAAACTCATATGGTGCACCGTATTTAACCAATTAGCTCGAATGTCCATAGAGAGAGCCATTTTCAAGGTGAGTGTATGTCCCCTCATACAACGGACTCTTGAGAGCCATTTTCGAATGTGCATGCGAGCTTATGATGTGTGCATGATACTGAAAGGCGATGATGTTAATGTGATGCTTCTGTTCCACGAAGATTATGTGAGCATGATGATGTGTATGTGCAAAGACACAATGATGTAAATATGATGCTCATATGTCATGTGCGATGATGTGAGCATGATGGTGCGCATGATGATTGATAAGCCTTGAATAAAGCACCATTTTATACCCTTTATGCTTATCTTTTAATGTTTAAATACCAAATAATTTTAGAAAATAATCTATTTTGTGATAAATGTGCGAAAATGGATAGAGCGCAAAATTATGAGAATTTTGACAAAAGAATCACCTCAATCGGAGTTGTAATGAAGAAGTTATGATTGAATGAAAGAAGGCCACTGAAAAGCTTGAAGGAATTCAGTAGGGACCTACTGAATCAAAAATGGAAGCCCATAAACCTTTCAGCACACACTTACCGATATCCAGTGACGAGTCTCCGCGCGCGTCTCCTGAACCTACACCACCCACTTCGGCGCACGTGTACCGACGGCGGTAGCACTAAGCTCAGTGCGCATCCACCGAACTATCTAACCTACCTTTAGCGTGCTTCCACCGAAGCAATCTCCAGCCCCTTACGCGTTAACCACTCGCTGACCACTGAATTGTAGCCCCTAATTCTGCCAGCGCCCACCGAAATGCCTCCATTCCTTCAGCAAACGTCCACCGAACCATTTCCAGTTCAAATTCTAGCATAATTACTTATTTCTTGTGGGAAATTGTCCAATTCAAACTTGGATTTGTTTCCTTTTTATTTAGGAAACCTTTTTAATTAGGATTTTATTACCTTTATCCTTTAGGACTTTAATTTAATTAGTTTAATCCTTTTCCTTTTAGAATTAAATTGAAAACTCTTATTTATTTGAAGATTTATTTTCACCTATAAATAAAGAGGCTTAGGTTATTTGTAAAAGGTCGCCCATTTTTGTACCAAAGCTGTGCTTAACCAATTTTCCCTTTTCAATAAATTCAAGATTTCTCGTGTAAGGTTAATTATACCATACTTCATATTTTACACTTCATCCGTGACTTAGTTGGGTGGGGGGGGGGGGGGGGGGGGTCCCCGCTTGTCTCACCAAAGAGTGCTCATTCACTTCGTATCCATAGGGTGTCCAGTGTAACACGGCCTCTTTACCTTATAGTTATCTCTTGTGCTTAAATATTGCTTTTATGAACTGATTTCTAATATTATTCTTGGTTTTATGATTTGTATTGATTCAATTTTCTATGTGTTTTATGATTCTAGTTTTTGTTATGTTTGTATATTCGCGCTTAATGCTTGACTAGATATAGGGGGTCCCGAGTCTAGATCATTGAAAGTATCGTCGGGGGTCCCGGACACGTACTTAAGAGAATATGAAAGTAACTCGTAAGGCTAGAATTAGACGATGTCATAGGTTGAAGTTAATAGAATTCATGAATAAGTTAGGTTAAAGATGAGTTGACTATATAAATAATAGATTAGGTTAGTTTAGATTAGTTAATCACTTAGGATAATAGAAACAATCAACTACCCCCTAATTAATTAATCAAACAACAATCATGCTTAGGTACCCTCAATCCCTGGTTAAGAACGATCCCTACTTATCAATGCTACAATCTACAAAAAGGGTTTTAATTTGCATATGTTTTTATTAAGTGTTTAGTGTGACTTTGTGTTTACTTTAATGCTTAGTTTTAGTGTATCAATGATGTACATGATGTTTCAATGATGTAACTCATGTATAGTAAAGTGTACCACGAAAAGATGATACTTAAATGTAGTGATTCTTTTGGATAACCAAGTATCTGCTAAAGGAACAAGGGGTAGACCTCGCATCAAGTGGTAAGTCAGCCGAGGTGATGCTTTTGGCTAACCGAGTGTCCGTTGGTGGGATGAGATGGAGGCCGTTTCAAGGTGGTAGGACGACCAAGGAGAGGTCGTTGACTGACCAAGTGTTTGTTAGTGGGACGAGAGAGAGGCCGCATCAAGGTGGTAGGCTGGTCAAGGCAAGGTCGTTGGCAGATCAAGTGTCCATTAATGGGACGAGATGAAGGATACATCAAGATGGTAGGTTGATCAAGACGAGGTTGACAAGACATGACTTAACTGGA